>JBAMJR010000162.1:37500-45000 GCA_038501785.1 Myoxocephalus aenaeus | reverse complement strand
TGAAACGTGTCTATGCTAACACCTAGTGGCAGCTGTCTGCAACTGCAATATACAAACTTGCGTCTCCCTCCACAAATCCTGACGTTTGTTGAAAGCAAATTCTACACTGAGATTTTTCTGACACATTACTTATTAGTGATGCAGTACTTCACCAATGAGACGTGAGACTGCACATCCTACCCAAGCCTTCTACATGTCAGTAATGGGTAACCACAGAGTAATTGTCGTGAAGTGAAGCCACACTGCTGGAGCTCACATTAAGGTGTGCAGTTGCATTAAAGGTTTTCCCTCATCGTATTATTTTCTGTATAAACTGATATCCGTTTAGTAGATAGAAACAGGTGACAAGACGAGGCAAAGTGAGGACATCGCTGCAATCCAGTTGGGTGCTGACAAATATCCCGAAGCTCAAGAGAGATACATCAGAGGTTGTGGCTAGACTGTCCACCACACCTCAACCTATTCAAACGCGGTTACTTTAACAGATAGACGAAGCCAGCAGTGATACACATTCCACGTCTCAGAGGGAGTAATTATATTGTAATTGTAAAGAATGGTGGAAATGTACAATCTATTTTAAATTTTTTTTGAATGCACCTTGATGTTTTTCAGTCTCATTAAGACACGAGCCTACGCAAAGCTCTCCACCGAAACAGAAGCCTCTCGTGATCCAGCCAGATACACACAATATCATTTCTGGGGAGAAGGTGAAGTTTGTCTGCCCGCTGATCCTCAAGCTGGAGTCCCCAGCCCCTAAACCGGACACGTCGGAGAAGCCTGTTAAATCCGAGCCCCAGCAAGTCTGCGTCAGCACCGCCAAGGGCAGTGCCTACAGCCCGTCCCCATATGACGGAGCGGTGACCCCTGCTCCGGCTGCGGTTTGGGAGCGGATCCATGCGCCAAAGGAGACCAAGAGCAACCTCCACATGAAACTGAAACTGACTTCCCCCGACAAGAAGCTGACACGGCCCTGTGCGGTGCAACTGGTGGACGTGCTCACGGTGCCCGAGTCTGCGATGAAGCTCGATGACACTGCTCCTAAGGGTCATAGTGGGCCCCACAAAGCTGGTTGGCCTCTGCCCAAAGACCTCCGGCGGCACCAAGGCCTCCACACCGGCCACCGCCTCTGCTGCTTCACCCCCTGCGAGAACGGCGTCTGGCGGCTTCACAAGGTGATGGCCCACTGCCGCGACGGGTACCCTTGCAGCATCTGCGGCAAGACGTTCAAGCGGAGGAAGATTCTCCGGCGGCACGAGCGCTTTCACACCGGCGAAAAGCCGTACCCGTGCTCATCGTGCTCCAAGTCGTTTGCGCTGAGGAAGAGCCTCCGCCGCCACCTGCGGTTCCACACGGGGCAGAGGCCGCACACCTGCACGCACTGCGGCAAGAGCTTCCGTCTGCGAGAGAATCTGAAGGCACACCTGCGGTTCCACACGGGGGAGAAGCCTTACAATTGCGCCGCCTGTGGCAAGTTTTTCCGGATCATAAAGAACCTGGAGAAACACAAACGGAGCCCGTGTGGATTCTTTGTTCCTTCGTTCAGGATGATCGCTGGCTTGTAGCGGTGGAATAACAGCCACCGCTTTCTACCTCGGACTGAAAACACTGTATTGCTGTCATGACTGTCATGTGACGTTTAGATAATAGAAAAAAAGTTATGAGTGGAAAAAGGCAATGATCCAGATTTATTCCAGAAAAGTTCTATTTTATTGACCAAAAGAGGGGTTTTGTTCGATGGGGGATTTTTAAGAAGCTTAAACTACTGATGGTCTTATTTTTCTTAGTTTCTTATTCATTGCCATGATTTTGCCTTTTGTCGGTTGTGGACCAATGTTTGCAGAGCAATGTCCAAGGGTTGTACAACTACTTCACCCTTTTTTCTTTTCTTTTTTTGCATATAGGCCTTCTGAGAAACAAATTAGCAGTCGGGGAAAAAATTAAAATCCCCTCCACCGAACACCATGTTTACTACACATGTGCTGATTCTGATTCTTGAGTACCGGTTGGCAACGTACAGGTCCTCACCTGCCGTCCTCTTCTGTGTCATGGTCATATATGACACTTCCACTGATACTGTTTGTTTTTCTATATGGTCTTTCTATGTTTTTTTTTTTTTTTTTACTTTACTTTATAGCCATGTGTCTTATCAAAAAGTGTTTTGGTTTTGTATTCGTGTTGATTACCTGATGTATGTAGACTTCTTTCCTTCCATGACCTCGATGTCAAAGACGGTGGTTTTAATGTTCAAACCCGTTGGAATGACAACAGTACTATGTTAAGTGTACATGTCCAAACAAATATGATCTCATGTCTTTTTCAAAGTTGTAATATTCTTGAATACGTGTCTCTTATCAAATTGTAAAATTTATTTTACTAGATAACCGTTTCTTGTGTATTATTACAAAATACATTTTTTTTTGTGGCTCATAGATCATTTAGTTATTTTGTTTCCTTAACATACTACAATCAGTGTGGTGGAAGGGGACCACTTTCTAATAAACCACCCTTTTATAAGAAGTATTTAGATCTGTTACTAGGTAGTACAAGTAGCAATACAGTGCATAAATACTGTTGAAAGTAAAAAGTCCTGCATTTACAATCTTAAAGTACAAAAGGAAAAGTCTACTCAACATGCAGAGGTTGTGTGACACCTGTAAAGGTGGGGCTAATTTCCACAACATATTCTGCCTGGAATGAATCTGTATTAATATATCAGAATGTGTTATGTGATTTATAATTAATATTGATAGTCTAAATCTAAAAGTCGCCAGAGGTAAGCATAAACATTTTTACAAATATAAACATACATACGAAAATAAATATATGAACACACAGCAGAGCAACAATGAAATGGAGGAAATCGTGTTTACTTTTACATTCTCTGTGAATTTAGAAAAAAATGTCTTATTTCTGTTCATTCTAATAATCAGAATCAGCTTTAATGGCCATGTAAATTTTCACATACATGGAATTTGACTCCGGTTTCACTGGCTCTCGTACTTTTTTCCACACACAATATACAAGATAAATATAAAAATATAAAAAGGACATTAAAGACAGTAGTAAAACAACAAAAAAGTGCAGATAGTGCAGATGAAGAGTCTGTTTAACTGTTCATCAGAGTGACGGCCAGTGGGAAGAAGCTGTTTCTGTGTCTGGTGGTTTTGGCGTACAGTGCTCTGTAGCGCCTTCCAGAGGGGAGGAGTTGGAACAGCTTGTGTCCAGGGTGTGAGGGGTCTGTGGTGATCTTTACAGCCCGCTTCCTGACTCTGGCGGTGTGCAAGTCCAGGATGGAGGGCAGGCTGGAACCAATGGTTCTCTCTGCAGACCTGACGATCCGTTGGAGTCTGACTCTGTCCTGTTTGGTGGCCGATCCAAACCACACAGTGATGGAGGAGCAGAGGACAGACTGGATGATGGCGGTGTAGAACAGGATCAGCAGCTCCTGAGGCAGGTTGAACTTCCTGAGCTGGCGCAGGAAGTACAGCCTCTGCTGGGCCTTTTTCCGGATGGTGTTGATGTTGGCAGTCCACTTCAGGTCCCGGGAGATTGTGGATCCCAGAAACTTGAAGGTCTCCACCGCAGAAACAGCGCTGTTGTGTATTGTGAGGGGGGGTAGTGTTGGGGGGCTCCTCCTGAAGTCCACTGTCATCTCTACAGTTTTGGCCTTGTTCAGCTCCAGGTGGTTCTGACCACACCAGAGAACCAGCTGTTCAACCTCCCGTCGGTACGCAGACTCGTCCCCGTCGCTGATGAGGCCGATGACCGTTGTCATATGTTGGTTACGTAATCCTGCATTTAACTTATTTTAAATTGTCTCATATTCGGAGGCCAGCTTCCTCTCGCGCTCGGCCAACTTCTAGGCCCCACCCACCCGGAAGCGCGCTATAAACTCAGCAAGGCGCTTTCGATTTTAGCAAAGTGTGGACGGAAGATAGCAGACTGACAACACGTGAGCTGTTTGTCAGCCTTGACTTTTGAAACTAATTACCCCTCATTATCTTGTGCCAAGGCTCAAACTCTTCAGTTAACTTCTTCCGGCCTGCTGTGAGACACAAGAAGAAGAAGAAGAAGAGGGGATGCAGCATGGAAGACGCGGAGAAAACCAAGCTTGAGGAGCTGCTGATGTGCCCGGTGTGCCAGGACATCTTCAGTGACCCCCGGCAGCTGCCCTGTGGACACAGCCTGTGTATGGGCTGTCTGGAAAACATGATGGATCACTCCTCGGGCGGTCCCTTCCGCTGTCCGGACTGTAGGGCCGATTTCGGACCGATCATCGCGGTGCATAAGAGCTACGCGCTGGCCAACATCGTGGAGGACTTCAGGATGAACCGGAGGAGGAGGGTATCTGCTCCAATCTATTTAATTACAACTGACGTAGAGCAGTGGTTCTCAAATGGGGGTACGTGAGATTAAGAAGAAAACAAACACACACAAAAATAATATATATATATATATATATCCTTTTAAAAAGTTATTTAATACATATTCAATTACATATAAGTGTAAGTTCATGATGAGAATTATATATATTAAATGAGACACTGATGACGCAGCGCTGTGTATTACATATTGTTTTCAACCAAAAATGATTTTGCACTGGTTAGGGGGCACATCACTGAAAAAAGGTTGAGAACCACTGACGTAGAGAATATACAAATAGTTCGAACACACCTTTTTTCCACATCTCAATATCTCAAAATCAATATTGTTTTTGTTTGTATGCAGGAAAAGCAGACAAAAAGTGTGTACTGCGACTGCTGCCCGGAGAAACGCACTCTGGCCACCAAGACGTGCCTGAAGTGCGAGGTGTCGCTGTGCGCAGAGCACGTCAAGGGCCACCTGGAGCTGCCGGTGTTCTCGGGGCACCCCTTGGTGAGGCCCCTGGGCGACCTCCTGGAGAGGAAGTGCCCACAGCACGAAGACGAGGTGCTGAGGTACTTCTGCAACACGTCCAGGCGCTACATGTGCAACATCTGTGCCCTGGAGAGCAGGCGGCGCAACCAGGCCGCGGAGGCCTCCGGTACCCTGCGGAGGCAGCTGACCGTGAGTTTGGAGTGTGACGCACTTTTACGCGTAGAAAGAAATGCAATAAATCTATAAGAAAACATCAGGTTAGATTGACAAAGGAAGTTTGTGGTAGCAACAGCTGGTCATAAACGGAGAGTGGGATCAAGCGCCACTGATTGTGTTTGGGCATTCCTGTTGCTGCATGTGATGTGGAGAAACAGGATTTTCTGGTTGCTGAGAATCTGAAAGTCTGACTTTCAAATGGCTTAATAATGAGAATATGGTGATTTTCCAACATAAAGCTACTTAAGGGGAAATAAAAAGACAACTGTATGTCAAGGGGTGTGAAGTTGAGCTGTGTATGTATTCAACAGGAGTACATGGACCAACGCTTCGACATGATTATGGAGCAAATTGGAGAATCCTTTGAGTCTGTAAATAAACTGCAGGAAGACATCAAACGTGAAGTAAGCTCCGTTTACTTAATTGCCAATGTCTATGATTTTTATTTTGTTTCTACTCTACTTTTTATCTTTTTTACTCAACATGTACAGTTATGTTCATAATAATAATAATAATAGCAGTGTGTTTAAAAAGGTGAATAAACCTCAAAATTCTTCAAATAAATTATATTTTAATGAACACAAATGCATTGGGGACACTGCACATTCTATTTCAAAGCAAGAAAATTGGAAAAAGTAATTGAATTTGATAATATTTTACAGAAAGTCAAGAAATATAATGTTAAAAAAAATAGCAGTGCTTGCTGGTGTGTTTGGGGTCATTATCTTGTTGAAACACCCATTTCAAGGGCATTTCCTCTTCAGCATACGGCAACATGACTTCTTCCAGTATTCTGATGTACTCAAACTGATCCATGATCCCTGGTATGCAATAAATAGGACCAACGCCGTAGTACGAGAAACATCCCCATATCATGATGCTTGCACACCATGCTTCACCGTCGTCACTGTGTACTGTGGCTTGACTTCAGTGTTTACAGGGCATCTGACAAACTGTCTGTGGCCCTTAGACCCAAAAAGAACAATCTTACTCATCAGTCCACAAAATATTACGCCATTTCTTTTTAGGCCAGTCAATGTGTTCTTTGACATATTGTAACCGCTTCAGCACATGTCTTTTTTTTTTTTTTAACAATGAGGCTTTGCGTGGGCTTCTTGCTGGTAGCTTGGCTTCACATAGACGTCGTCTGATCGTTACAGTGCTCACAGGCAATCTTAGATCTTCTTTAATGCTCCTGGAGCTGATCATTGGCTGAGCCTTTGCCATTTTGGTTATTCTCCGATCCATTCGAATAGTCGTTTTTCTTTTTCTTCCTCGCCTTTCTGGTATTGGCTGCCATTTCAAAGCGTTTGATATCATTTTAGCTGAACAGCCTATCATTTTCTGCACTTCTTTATAGGTTTTCCCCTCTTTTATTAATTTCTTAATCAAAGAACGCTCTTCTTCTGAACAATGTCTTGAACGACCCATTTTACTCTGTTTTTCAAGGATAAATGCACAGCCAGCATATTCAGCGTCAGTTGCCTTGATCCTTAAATAAGGGCCACCTGTTTAACACCTATTTTGTTCACATAATCAATGACCTCACTAATTGAACTCTGCACTGCTATTTTTTTTTAACACGCCCCTTTCAGTAAATTATTCAGTTTCACAGAATCAGCAGCATGCACGTCATGCCTGTTGGGTCTGTTGGTTTTCTATAACTTTACTAAACCTTCTAGAAACTTACTTGCAGTGTAGAAGTTGAAATTCTAACAAAAACAGTGATTTATCCTGCTAGTGATGTGGGACTGCTATTATTTTGAACATAACTGTATTTTCCTCCTCACAGAAGCGGACGGGGAACCCGGTGGTCTCGTCCCTTAACAGTGTCACAGTGGTGCTTTTCTGTCTGTGGCTCATCGTTCTGTATTACGGTGAGATGATCCTCGCCCTATGGATGGAGCCTGTCTTGCATGTGTGAAGGTGCACTCACCGACGTCGTCTCTTCTTGTTCCCACACCAGCTTACAACTACTCCGTGGAAATCCAGACGCTCACAGAAGCGCTGGAGGAGCAGCAGAGCCGTGTGCATCACATTTATTCCACCATTGTGGGTAAGAAGGAAGGCTGCACACAGCCACTGCTAACACGTGTTCACAGTCTGGTGTGTTCAGCACATCTCTACTTCCAGATAAAACACAATTGACATTTGTTTTGGGGGGAGTGTATGTGGGTGTTAAAGGAATGGGTCAACACAGCGATTCGCGAGTGTTTAAAAAGAACAATACCATTCTTTCATTTGTCCGTTAAATATGAAGCTACTGCCAGCAGATGGGTAGCTTAGCTTAGCACAAAGACTGTTAGTGGGGGCAAACCTGGTTCTGTCCAAAACCCACCCACCAGCACTTTACAATAAATTTTTTTATCTCACAAATAAACATATTGTTTGCTTAAAAAAACAAAAAACAAAGTGTGAAACAACAAG
>JBAMJR010000162.1:0-30000 GCA_038501785.1 Myoxocephalus aenaeus | reverse complement strand
TTCAGAAAAGTTCTTTCATGTCTTGCAGAAAACAAAATGCCACCAAGTGGATGTTTCAAACCTCTCTACACACCTGCAGTGGGTGGCCACACATTCGTTGCTGCAGTATTCTTTGTCCCAGTCGTCGCTCTCCACGGCTGCGTTGGTACAACCCGTCCTCATGCACACGCTTCTCATGGTCATGGCATGGCCGGACCCATTCACCTCCATCTCTTCCTGAAAAGAAGAAGCAAGAAATACATGGAAGATCATTAAAATTGGGAACCCAGTTTTCAACTTTATATCAAAGTGAATGTTAATGGAATATTATTTTTTTTTGCCAGCCCAAGAGAAAAAATATTTCATGTCACAGTCAACAGATTATAGAAAACACAAAACAACTGATTGCACAAGAGTCAAGTCAGTAACTAGTATAGGCTCCTTTGACAGCTGTGTGATGACACTGCATCCCCCCCCTCAATCGCCTGTGTCAACTTGCATGGGTTGTTGCCTGAACGGCACCTTTTCACTCGCCCAGATGTCATGCGAGTGTTTTCCACTGGTGCTTTCTCTTTCACACAAAATTGGTGAAGCAGCAGCATTTGTGTGGACAGCTTTTATCTTATATTTAGCTGCTCAAAGACTTTTTGGTGGTCTCGCTCTTCTCTCACATGCCATATTCTTTGCATTATACGCAAAGCCTTGGAAATGTTCCTCCATTCTGCCACTGTTCTTTTTTTCATTTAACAAATTTTTCAGAGTACACTTTTCTTGAACACTGGCACTTCCGTTATATTCCTAGCTGCTGCTAGTCTCTCCTCCCTTAAAAGGTATTGGGTATGTGACAACCGCTTAGTCCCTGTGTCCTTTGTCTTTCTGGATAAAAGTGCATATCCACCATTTCCGTAACACACTTATATTGGGTTATGAGTAATGATTGAGAGGGATTATTTTGTATCAATCTATACTTTTTTTCCAGAAAAATTTTTTTTATACAACCATCAAACCAGTTATTTGTGGATAAACAAGGTCTCACAAAACAAACATCAATGCATGAAAAACGCGTACCTCGTCTGAATGCAGCACTTCTGTAACTACGTCATCGTCCGTGTTGCCCGACGTGTCTGCAGAATGAATCACCTGTAGCGACACGACGGGTGCAGACTGGGCAGCTGTGGTCACCGTGGACGACAAAGCCATTGTATTGGGGACGATAATCGGCATGGCCTCTTTGCCCTGCAAGGACGCGGGAACGATCTTGATCTGGAGTGGAGGCGGCGGTGTAGCCGTGATGGACACGGGGAACCCTAGCGTGGAGATTCCCTCGCGGGGCTTGGCCTGCAAGGGGGGAGGCGCTGGCGCCATTTGCTGGAGCCGCGGCGGAGGCGGTGCGTTCTGCATCTGCTGCAGCGGGGGTGGTTGACGAGAGGCACCCGACACCACCAGCGTGGGCTGCAAAGCACGGACCCCTCCGGGCAACACAGTCACCACCTGGCCCCCCATCTGCAACATGTGCTTTTGGATTATGATCTTTGTGATGGTTGGGGACGGGGGTACCACAGCTGTTGAAAAGGGGGCTTTGTTTGCCCCTGTGCGGGAGCGGGTGGTCATCTCCGGGACGTCCAGGATGATGTTGGAGGCACAGATGTTGGTGATGGTGTTCTCCTCCAGGTTGCTGGTTGGCGCACGGATGGCCTGGTGACCAGCTAAGGAAAAGGCCCCAGGTGCCAGACTGACCACCGGTGGTGGTGGAGGTGGTGGTGGTGGTGAAGGAGCGGTCTCCATCTCCTCAATGGCCGGCTGAGGTGAGGACAGATTCAAAGAAACATGGAAAAGAAGTATGAATGAAAAGGCCCAGACGGCAATCACCTGCTTTTCATTTAGAGGACAGCACAATCTTACCTGTGTGAGCAGGTTCTCTCTATAAGCTGTGAGGGCTTTCAAGTACTCTCTTTTGGCTGCTTCTGTCTTTCTCTTATACACCTAGTGGAGTCAAGAGAAGTTCCGTCGTTAGAAATCATTTTTCTCCCCCAAAACTGACACAGGACATTGATCTATAAGAATCTGTATACCTGCTTCTGTTCCTCAGCCAGACTGTCCCACATGGAGGCCACAATCTTGGACACTTCCCCAAAAGATGCATTGGGGTTCTGGCCCTTAATGGCTGCCTGGGTGTCTCGGAAGAACAACGCATACGCAGAGACAGGCTTCTGGGGTTCGTTTGGGTCTTTCTTCTTCCTCCCTTTCTTAGTGCCCAGTGCCCCGGTCACTGAGGCCAGTGAGGCCGGCTTCCCCCCGCCCCTCCTGGCTGCAGCCGGAGACACAGAAGACGTAGGAGCTGGGTGGGAGGACATGTGGGAGAGGGACGAGGAGAGATACATGGGGGCGTCTACCAGCACACTCCTCTGATTAGGGTGAGGGAAAAAGTGGAAGACAGGGGGAGAAGACATATTAGCTGTCGGAACCAAAACACAGCACGGAACTCGACATACATGAACACAAGGCAGCGGGAACGCATTGCAAGCGGGCGCAAGTGGGCTTCTACGGGTGTAACCTCTCACCTTGAAGTCATCCATGTCCTCATCCTGCAGTGAGCCGGCTGGTGATGGCGTTGCCGAGAGCAGCTGCTCGAGTGTCTCTGAAGGATGCCCAATGTTATCACCCCCAAGACCAAGTGCCAGCTCAGACGGGTTAATGGTGCTCAACTGGCTGCTTCCCAAAAGACTGTGACTGATGTCACCAAGCTGGACATCAATGGTCATGGGGGACGAACTGCTGAAATGTGAACCACTGGAGTGTCCCAGTTCCTGCAGAGGGATTTGAACACAAAAAAGGTTGCAAACAACTATTAACTCCATTCAACACTCAAACACACCAAACATCATGTCAGTGTGACGGTCCACGGGGACCAGTTGCTCACCAGAGCCGAGGAGCTCAGCAGGGCTCCCCCTCCAGCTTGGCCCATCGCCCCAAGGTTGAGCTGCTCCAGGCCCTGAGACCCAGAGTTCACGAAGGTGGACGCAAAGGACGGGTCATTGGCCTCCACCACCAGGTTGCTGACAAGGCTCCGGGAGCCCGAAGGCCCCCCGGGACCGCCCGACCCATCGGTCAACTCATAGTGGGACACGCCATCGCTGATGCTCAGAGTCGGGTCCAGGGAGATGGGGGGGATCTCGAAAACCTCGTCCCCGAGACTCGGGGTATGGAACGTCTGCTGTATGGGGAGAACGAGGCCGAGAGAGACGGGTCAGCGCTCACAGAACCGGAAACGTACAGTGAAGAAGACGCATCACGTTGCTCTGACGCCACAATGTTGCTCGACTTTAGCCGGCGTCAAGTCGCTCACTCACCTCAGCCGACAGAAAAGGGTGGCCCCCTCCACTGATGGTGAGATAACTGTCGCTGCCTTCTGAGAACTGAAACAGACCGTTAGCTTATAGTCACCGTTAACCAGCCAGCGCGTGTGCAGCTTCGCCACTAAGTCAAAGCCCACCGTTTCACTGAAGCCCCGGTGACGTCGGGTTACCTTGTTCTCCTCGGAGTATCCACCGTAGGCTTGGGTGTCCAGAAATTCCGAATCAACATTTTGAGCACAGCCATCCGACAAGTCAGAGTAGAAATTGAGGTCCATTTTGAGATGTTTTACTCCAAACACACGCGTGTTATACTTAGTCTAAAGGGGTGATTTATCAGCGTCCTACCCATTTAACTCAACTATCTCAACATTGACTAAAGTTGCTAGCGTCTTGCTAGCTAATCTCTGCCACCGGTTAGCATACCGCCATGATCGAGGAGATGGAGCTCAGCTATTGTTTTGATGCTTTGAAGCCAGAGGCCGCCCTGGGACAAAGGGGGGTGTTTGAGGCTGATAGCCGTCAAATAATAAGTTATCAAAACACTATGAATTCGCTCCCCGGGGAGCAAAGCTTGCAGGAGGCCTAACACGAACCCATTCATACGATGCTGTGATGCTACCACCATGTCCGAATCATAGCGAGTGGTGCCTTCATGGGCCGTCTGGAAAAGTGCAACCGTTCCGTTTAACACAACGCTAGCGGTACTTGAAGGCATACTTAATATAAATATATATAACGTTATGACAGGCGTATTTATTAACTTTCTGCCAGTTATGTGACTCGCTAAGCCGTGACTGTCAAGAAAACAAATAGCTTTCTAAGCGAACAAAGGTTAAATTTTTAGCATGATTTACAACCATGTTTGGCCAATTAAAACTGCCATTACAATGTCAGATACTTGTTTCCATTTGTTTGAAGTCTCACATGAAACGGCAGCCACCAGTTGATCTAACGACCTCTTTATATTTATAACATTGTTGGATTGTTTTCAATATTACATGTACGACCAAAGAAAAGGCCCTGAAGGCAGCACTTCCGACTTCAAGCGGAAATGAAGGCAGTCCTCCATTCTGTCCTTCCACTTTGCACTCCCAGAGGACATTTGTGGAAAGAGATGACCTAAACTCAGGCTTCACTACAATTCATCACTTGTACTCACTTTTTGTTGAAAGTTACAATCAGTGTTAGCCTGGTTTAGACCTTCAACTCACCAAATCAATGCTCACTGGCATTTATTTAATGACTGTTGTAATATTATTCTGTATTTAATTTCTAGTGATATCCATTTTTTAAACTACAGTAAACGACCTTTCAGTGAAATTTGTTTCAACCTCCTCACCACCTAAATACATAAAACCACTTTACTCCTACTCTCATGCAAGGGGAAATAAAGTAGTGCCTGAAGGTTAGAGATGGTCTTTTTAAAATGATTTTTTTTAGCATTTTATTGTCAATGTACATTTTGCTTTGTCTTCGTTTTTACTCACAAGAGCTTAGTAGTTACAAAAGCCATAAGAGAACCAATGAAACGTTTGATTATTTTCACTGTTGGAGACTTGAGGGAGTGGTACATGTTTATTTCTTTTGATGCTTGTTAAAAATATAGGAAAGTGGGAAACTTACCTGACAGACCCTGCTGCAATCAATGGGTTAGATTAATGGCAGATTATTTATTTTTAACCAATATTATGATTTGCAATTATACGTAGAGAAATGAGTATATTTAATATCAGTGAGACTGCCACACACAATTGAGAACATAAGTCAAATCAGTCAGTCATTCTCCTCCACCGTCGTGGCTCAGCGAGTTGCATCATTCCACCTCTAACAAAATTAATTCTACCAAATCGGAGTTGTGTATGGCAGTTTAGACTTTCAGGCAGCAAGGCCTTTCTCCCGTAAAGTGTAGTACCCATAGAGCCTAATGTAGTGGCTATGTAAGGGGCTTTTAACTCAATTAAAATAATTTGATGTTGTACCATACTATTAAGTTCTGCATTGGTATAAAAATATATATATGGGCATTACTGCCATTACCAACTTGTAGTTCATAACAGGAATAATTTAAGCTCCTATGCATTATCAAATGCTATAAATCGGGCAGTTATTAACCATAAATGGATATAACCAAACTAGTGTACAAACGGTAAACCTACTTATTGCTTCTGCTTGGTGAAAGTCATAATAATACAAACACACCTGCGTTCACTGTAGATTGCTGTTATTCAGTTCACAGATACACTCAGATCATAAAACAAGAATAGGAACTCGTTGCCGTCATCTTTGCATCTTAGTACATAATTGATCAGCTCTACATTGGACAATACACCCATCCTCCTAGCACTGCTTCAGTAACTAATACGCCATTTTCCCCCTCAACCCCCACCCCTCCCATAGAGTGAAAACAATAACAGTACATCCGCACACTGGATTCCCCTTTTAGTTCAGACTCGTCTGGACACAGAAGACATGACCAAACGAGATGCGTGTGGGGGATTGTGGGATCTGGGTCCGGGCTCTGCTCAGTACACATGTCCAGTTTCATGTAGCGCTAGAGGACCAGCATTGAGGTTATTTGATAAGAAAAAGGGTATCTGTACAGCAGGGGTCCCCTTTTGGTCATGGCTGGGAATGTCATGGGAAAGAATAGGTTCGTAGGGAAGAGGAGGGCGACGACGAGTCGAAGTAAGAAAGAAAGCTCAGCTTTTTGCCATTTTGTCAGAGAAGAGGAGAGAAAGATGAAACACTTGTGATGATGAAAAAGAAAACAGATGGGTGCAAACCTGCTCCTTTAAAAAAAAAAGTAGCCACAAAAAAAATAAAACACATTCATCCATAATTCAATACATAAATGGGGCTAAAAGTAAATTAGGAATTACATGATTCATTGTTGAGAAGGGGACTAAGTCAGATGTGTTCGGCAAGAGGGGTTCAGTCAATCCTCTGAGCTTGATGAGGAGTCAGAGTCCTTCTGTGCTATGATGACATCGTCCAATAGCGCCTCTTGATCCGAGCTGTCATAGTCACCTTGGGAAAGGCTGTCGCCGCCCTCCATTTTCACATCAAAGTCCGGACTGGTGAGGAAGTGATGGGAGGTCTCCAGGTCCTCCTCGTCCATCATGTAGGCTCCGTCCGACACCAGAGTCTCCTCCTCCACTCCGTCCAAGTTGGGGTCTTCGGGGATAGGCTCTGGAATTTGGTGATGGTGGTGGTGATGGTGGTGGCGCCGCCGGCTTTTCTTCGGGATCTCAGAGTGCTCAGTCAGCAGCCGGTGGAAGAAGGTTGCGGGGAGGAAGCCCTGTGAAAAGAAAAGTTTTTATTTTATTTTATTTTTTAAAAACACTGGAAAACAAACAGAAGAGGGCGGGAATGTGTTTCCACAGAGTTTTTCCTGTGTAACCACACAGGAAAAACTACAGTGTGAACCACAGTCTTAATGAGCCACATTTACCATTCAGGGAGGAAAAATAATAATAATTATGTATCTAAAAAAGATCAGTTTGGAAAATGATATACTTTAGCTATACTTTACTCTGAAACACAAAGTCTTGTAATAACATAACATCTCCGAGTACGTACAGATTTCCGAACCGTTTCGGACCAGTCCGGTGCTACAGCATTATCGGGATTCTCCTCCAGATATTCCTTCAGGTCTTGCAGCATCGGACAAAAAGCATTTCCGACCTACCGAGGAGAAGCATTTGGATGTTTGTCTGTCGGCAAGAGATAACATGCAGCCAACAAATCCAAGTCTATGACACCGATCGCTGCATGTTTCACCTTCTTTCCTGTCCTCATGTTGATGACTTTGACCTTCTCGCTGCCTGTCAGGGCTTTATCTGCCCTCCTCCTCCTCTTCCTCTTGCTCCTGTTCACAAGAAGCTGCGGAAACAAGACAAATTATGTAATAGAGCAGAAACATAGTTTGGATATTTTGTTTCCTTATCACCCGGAGACCAGGGCCTTATAATAAGCCAGGCAAAATTAATTAACACTTGAACCGTTGGTCCCGGTCCATATCGCGAATATATACCTCCAGCATGTCTCCCTCCACCTCATAATCTGGGTTCTCCTTTAACCAGGTGGGAGGGTCCCTGCGCCGAGGAGTACGCTCCAGTGGATCAATGAGTCCATCTGGGTCTGATAACTAAAAGAGAGACAGCCAGAAAAAAGTTAAACTAAATCCAGAGCAGTTTGTTTTTGCATCCAACTCTTCCTCTACTAGAGCACATGTAAAGGGTAAAATGGACTACACTTGTAAAGCGCTTCTGTCGTCTTCCGGCCACTCAAAGCGCTTCAGAACTACATGTCATCATTCACACACACTGCTGGGAGGGGCTACCATGCAAGCTTCCACCTGCCCATCAGGATTGTAACTAACCATTTACACCGCCGTCACAGCCTACGGGAGCTATTTGGGGGGTTAAGTGTCTTGCCTAAGGACACACCGACATGGACTAGCGGTCGAACCGCCGATCCTCTGACGGACGACCCCGCTCTACCACTGAGCCACAGTCGGATGTAGATCCGACACACATACCTCTTGGTCCTTGCGCCTCTTGCGGCCACTGCTCTCTCCTCCTGACCCATTGGGCATTAGGGCCTGCTTAGAGAAGGTCAGCTTCAGCCCCTCCTCCTGACAGTGTGACGAACAGAGAGACCTCTAATTTAGGCCGTGATCTACACATCACAGCTGCACCTTGTAGTTGTCTGTTTTTGACTTTAAAACACAAACTCTTCATACGGGTGAAATGATTTTATTTGCAAAGAAAAGCAAAAATAAATGTCAGTTTTTGTATATTTTCAATGCGTATACCTCAGATAACATTGTTTCACCCTCCACTGTTGACTCACCTTAAGGAGCTTGACAGTGAACTCTCCATCTTCTCCATCCTCCCCGGGGCCACCAGGCCTGGGTTTACGGACCACCCTCGTGTAGGCCATCTCGTCCTCCACCAGCTCCGAGCTCGGGTTGAGCTGAGCCTCGGGCATGTAGCGCCGCCCTGAGGGCCACTGACCCGTCATCATCAGCGTACACAAACTGTCCAGACGGTTGATTAACACACGGTCCTGAGAAAAAAAGAAGAAAAAAAAAGGAGCCCCATGTATCAGTCAAAATAAAAATCTGGTTCCTTCCTTCATGAGAAATGTTATGAAATTGTAATAAAATTGAGACATACATTTTGTGAACTGTGCATTAATTACCTTGGGCCAATCCACTCTGAGAGGATCAGGAGGAGGAATGCCATCCTGAGATGGAGTCATGGAGAGTAAACTATTTTCTTCATCCACGTCACACAGCTTCATGCCTGCTATGAAGAAAAAGGCAACATAATTACATTGGTTGAGTGTATTTCTTGAAGCATTTAACTTTTTTCCCCTCTCTAACTACCAACTTACCTCTTTCCGCCTCTTCCTCACTCTCTCCGCTGTCGTCACTGCTGCCCGATCGCCCAGATGACGACGAGCCGGAATCAGAGTCAGAGTCAGAGTCCGACCCTCCCTCTCCCTTCCTCTCTCCCGTTTTTCCGCTCCTCCCCCTGCTCCTCTTGAGGCCCCAGCCCTGCCCTTGTGCCTTGCCGTCGTGGTGACTCAGGGGCGTACTCTGCAGGTCAGCACTGATTTCACCTCCAAGCAACCGAGCGTCCTCCATAACCAACTCCTCCTTCACTCCAGGCACCACCTCCTCCTCCTCAGTCTTCGGCTGGATGAGGAGCATGATGGGCGGTGCTTCCGGTGGAGGCGGTGGGGCCTGCTGGTTCAGGAGGAACTCGTCCCGAGCCTGACAGAAGGTGAACTGTGGGTCTGGGTAGATGGAGAGCTCGGTGCGGCTGACACCGTGCAGTGAGGCTCCCAGCATCAGCTGACGATCGTGTTCCGGAATATTCCACCAACCGGGCAGCTCGGAGCTGGTCGGAGCTTGACGCAGACGCTCCTCCAGGCACGGGTGGGGCAGCGCTTTCTCACGGAGGCGACGCAGGAGACTAATGCGGTAAAGGGTTCGGGAAGCACGCTCCTCAGTGATGGGGCCGACAGTCTGGGAAAGCTCTGCTGAATCTGAGCAGGATGAGACAAGAGATATTTACTGGCATGTGATTGAAGTCAACACATTCTGCTTTTATCAAACTGCCAAACAAAGTAAAACTGTACGTTAACATATTAAGAGTATAAACAAATTGATTTATCCAAGAGGACGTGTGCATATGTAGTGTCAGCCAGGGGGCAGAATTGAGAGTATATGGTGTTAGTAATCATCTAACACTTTTAACTACTGCTCAAGTAGCTAAGCCGAGCTTTTGGCAGCATGAGCCAGGTTAGGTAATTACCTTCACCGCGGCCTGGCCGCAGGTGGCAAACTCTCCGACACATGGCAACGAAAGAGCGGAAGTATCGACTAAGGCTCTCATCCGTTTTTTTATCCAGACGAGCAAAGGTCCGGAAGCGGTTCCAGTCAAACTCTGGATCTCCTGCCTCAGGAAGACCTTGATCCTTTGTGATCTTTTCCACACCAAAAGTCGACACCACACGGTAGAAGTCGCATTCCTCCCTCCGTGTCCACCTGGGAGCAAGACGGAAAGGGACGTAAAACAAGAAAAACATTTTTTTTTTTTACACCTCAATAATACAAACATAAGTAACACTGAATGTAAACTTAACTTTTGTAACCATGAGTACTGCACACTTTTACAAATAGCCTGCGTAAAAATGGTAAACATGGGAACATAGAACCAGAATTTTCCATGGAAGAGAAAATATTAACGTACCTCTGCTGGCGCTCCTGCCTTGCGATCTCCTTCAGCTTGCTGGCCTGTTCGCACCGCCTGCGCCTGCGGTCGCCCTTCGCCTCCGCTTCGAGCTTCAGCTGCTCCTGCCTGTAGCTGCGTTGGTAAGCTGTGATCAGTCGCCGCAACCGCGCTGTAAGCGATGAGCTTGAGGGCCAGTCACACGCACCGCTCTGGCTGGAAAAGCTTTCCATGATCACTGGCCCCACCTTGTCTTCCACGGAAATCTCATCGTCGACGTTCATGGAATCAGGCTGGAGGACGAGATAAAATGTCATTAAATTGCTCAACCCTATTGCTTGGTTCGCAGAAATCGACTAGTGCAGACAGAACGGCTTCAATGCGACGGCTCAGATTCGTACCTCATCGAAAAGATCTTTGGCGTGTCTTGATGCAGGCTTGAACTCCGGGTCCTCCGAGTACTTATCATAATCAGGACTACACAACAAACAATTAAGCACCGTTAAGCAGGGAAAGAGCGAAACATGTGTCCAGTAAAGGGACACCACCATACAAAACATTTCATTCTAAGAGATTGAACATTGTAATTCAAGTTCCAGTGAAAGCGAAAATTTGAAACGAACCAATGTAAAAATGTCTGCAATGTTACAATACCCAGTTAACTTGTACGGCTGCCATAAATCTTTAGACAAATACATTTTAATTGGCCACCAGCCAAAGTAACTCACTCATCTCCCATCTCGGCATCACCAGTGTGCTGCTCGGCATCAATGGCCTTGTCATCAGGCCGACCAGCCCTCTCCAAGAAGCAAAGGCAGGGATCAGCACGCATGGTGGTGTACATCTCATAACCTGTTAATAGATGCAAGGCACATTGTTTAATTAAAAGCAAGACCACCGCTGAAACCTTCTCGCTCGGACCTCCTAAGTAGTGTGTATTCATGGTCAGAACGACCTCTGACGGAGGCCAACAGCGTTACCAGGGTTTCACACTCTGCGGTTACAGTCTTGAAAAGCGAGGGTTGAGTGAGAGGGGGTAGTCATTTGGTTGCGATCCGCAACCACATCGTTAGATGCCACCAAATTCAAACCTACCATGTTTAAATACGCCAGCAAGCAGGGAACGGTCTGCTTCAGTATCCCACCATCTTGCAGGAACCTCCTGCTGCTCCATCTCAGGCATCCAGATCGCGACATCCCTGAGAAAAAAATGTAATTAATGCATGGCGTACTGGGGGTGTGGGTGTGTGTGTGTGTGTGTGTGTGTGTGTGTGTGTGTGTGTGTGTGTGTGTGTGTGTGTGTGTGTGTGTGTGTGTGTGCGCGCATTTGGCTGAAAGCACAAAGGGCTGCATCAGATACCTGCTGACAGCCCCTTTCAGGACAGCTTCTGCATGTTCTCCGATCACCTCCTGCTTCAGGTAGTAAAGCATACGCACCCTCAGCAACACCCTGCGGTAGGAGAGGAGAAAGAGGTTTAGCATTTGAACACTGACAACAATGTCTTTACGCGTTTGTGCGCACACACACATAGCCGATTGTGCGTCACTGACTTGTTGCACTGGTGCTTGAGGTGTTTGCGGTAGCTCTCGTCCAGAAGCAGAGTGTCAGGGTTGTACTTCCGTATCCACTCCACCTTCTGGACGTCAAACGTGCTCTGGGCCTTTACTCTCTTGCCCTTCCTGCCTCTTGGGACCGGGATAGACAGGCCTAAGCAGAGATAAACGTTATATACAGTTAATTTCAACTGACAACAAGAAAAGGTCACCAGCAGTGACTATACGAGAAAGATTATGTAGTGAATAGGAATGCTTTTCTACCAAACAAACTAATGTATCCACTTCATTCTGTGTGAAGGTCCTACCAGAGTGGTTAAGTAGTGTTTGTGGTTCGCGGCCGTTCTCTGGCGGTGTGATGAGCTCCCAGATGAAACTCTTGATGTTCTCATCTCCACGATAGTGGAGCAGACAAAAGACCAGGATGACTCGACAGATCGTCTCCACATCCCGCTCACTCAGACGACGCTTACATCTGGCATGGGATAAGATGTCCTTCCAGCGACCCCAACTGGAGAAGAAGAAAACAGGTATTAGAGTGAGAACAGGGGACAAAACTGTATGAGCATAGATTGAGAAATTGAGCAGCAACGCCTACGTACCCATAGACGAGCAGGTGTTTCTCCACCCGGAAACAGTCAGTGCGGCCGTAACCACTTCCACTGTGGCGTTCGGTGCGCCGAGAGGAACGCGACTGTCTGGAATTGGCCGGTGGATACTCATCGTCGCTTTCCGCATCAGACAGGTCTCCACCTTCACCTCGTAAAGTGGAGTACTGGCGGGTCTGCTTGCGGACTCTGGGAGTGTCGATCACAAGGGTGTTCTGTGGAGAACAAAGTCACTTTTAGTCAATTACATATTACTCTGAGCATGTAATGTGTAAGTCTTTATACAAGACTGCAACTACATAAAGCATTAGTGAAATCTACAGTGTTTTACATGCTGTGGCAGTAGCACTTGGACGATCTTCACAAAACAAAAACCTGCACTTACCTTTCGGTTCATGGTTTCCATGTCTATGTCAGCTTTCTTTGCCCACTTCTGCCAGAATTCAGGGTCATCGAGGGCAATGTCATTGCGGTTCTCAGAGGCCACGAAGCTGGCCTTGGAGAACGTGGAGCCTTTGCCCTCGCTCTCGATGGTGATCGTGGTGGCTCTTCGCTGCAGGATCTGGTCAATGTCCTCCTCGCAGAAGCGATTGCCTTCATCGTTTTCGTCCATGATGGCAGCGTAGGCTCCCTTCCTCAGCAGGTCCTCAATCTCCTTCTTGGAGAACTGCTGTACTTGCTTAAGGTGACACAGATGTCATTTAAAAAAGCAGCCCAAACTGGATTAAGCAAACGCATGTTTCGAAATAAAGATGTAACTATTATATTAAAAAGATAAAAGCTACAACATATCAGACGAGTAGGTTCTCTTACCCCATTGACGTTGGTTTCTTTGTTGCCACTCATACTCTGCAGGACGGCCCGGTCCAGGCCGAGCTTCAGACTAGCTTTATCCAGCATCTCCCTCTCGTAGGAGTTCCTAGTGATCAGACGGTACACCTTGACCGCCTTAGACTGACCGATACGATGACACCGTGCCTGGGCCTGATAAAAAAGGATCAAAAGTGCGTCACATGCAGTTGCTGGCATAAAACAAACAAACAGATGAAGGCTTCTAAGTTTTGAACATTTATCTCTCACACACACACACACACACACACACACACACACACACACACACACACACACACACACACACACACACAGCTTTGTTGTTGCATTCTCATTTAACTCTCTTCATACCAGAAAGAAGAACAATATTGTACCTGCAGGTCATTTTGAGGGTTCCAGTCCGAGTCAAATATAACACAGGTGTCAGCAGCAGTGAGGTTAATACCCAGGCCGCCAGCACGGGTACACAGCAGGAAGACAAAGCGGTCCGATTCAGGCTTGCTGAAGCGGTCGATGGCAGCTTGTCGTAAGTTCCCACGCACTCTGCCATCAATTCGCTCATAAAGGTATCTGTAAAAACAAGTCAACATATTCAACATTAACACATCACATAAGTCCTCATAATACTTGAACAGTTATAGCTATATTTAATACTAGAAAAAAAGTTTCTAATAAAATACACTGTTTTACCTCTTGTTGATGAGGTAGTCCTCCAGAATGTCTAAACAGCGCACCATCTGGGAGAAGATGAGCACTTTGTGGCCTCCAGCCTTGAGACGAGGCAGCAGCTTGTCCAGTAGCACCAGCTTGCCGGCCGACCGAATCAGGGCCTGCAAATGGAAGTCGTGCGCCATGGGGTCATAGACCTGTCGCAGCTCAGCTAAGATCTTCTCCTCCGCGCCTGACAAAAGAGGTACAATTGTATTATGCTAGCTTTCCACAAGCAAATCTCAGACCGCTTGTTGACAGCTTTGGAGAAACAGTCAACTATGGATTGAATAAATGCTCCATCTGTAAAAGGCAACAAATAAATATATACTACAATGACTAGTGTTTAATCTTAAACACTAAAAGATTATAGGGACAGTATGGCACACGTTAGGTTTCAGGCTGAATCTAACAAAAATATATGCAGATAACAAGATGCCCAGGATGTACCAAGAACTAATATTGAGCTAATATTCTGATGCACTACCATTGATGAGGTAGGGGTGGTTGCAGCACTTGCGTAGCTCCATCATGGTGTTGAGCAGGTTGGGGACATTGTGGTTACTGGTTACCCCTAAACTGAGGAAAGTGAAGTTCCTCTCCAGGATGGCCCGGTAGTACTTCTTCTGGACATCCGTCAACTCAACCTGAGAGTAAACGCAGTCAAGGAATCAAATTGTTAACCTTATTTGTGCCGTTCAGATCTCCTAACAGTGGTTCTCAAACTGTGGGGCGCAACCCTCTAGTGGGGCGCGGAGGTATTACAGGTGGGGCGCGGGGGGGCGATGCAGATTATTTTTTATAATCCTTTATTAATCCCACAGTGTGCAAATTATTCTCTGCATTTTACCCATCCCTAGTAATTAAGGAGCAGTGTGCTGCTGTGAAGCACTGGGGCTTCAGTGTCTTTCTCAAGGACACTAGACATACAAACTATGGGGAGAACAGGGATCGAACTGGCTACCTTGTGGTAATTTTTTGTGGATCATTTCATGTTTTTTTTGACAAATATTAGTTATTTTTTGCAAAACTATAACTTTATTTTCATTGTTCTAACAAAGTGATTGCACATGTTATTAGTTTTTGTCTGATGGAGCAATCTGGTTTACTTGAACGGGATTTCAATTTTCTTTATTCTATTATTTGAAAAAGCACGGACGGAGGAGTCACAAAAAGTTGGACCATTTTGTTACAATTTTGTTGGGGCCCGAACATTTTTCTTCCTCCAAAGTGGGGCCCGACAGAAAAAGTTTGAGAACCACTGTCATAACACAATAGATTATATTGAATATGCACTAGAAAATGCACTAATTCCACAAACCTCAATGATGGTCTCCTGTTTAGGTGCCAAGTTCTTCTCAACATCCTCTTTGAGCCTTCGCAGCATCATGGGCTTCAAGATGGCCTGCAGCTTCTGAACCTGTGGACCCATGAAAAAGAAGAAAAAAGCTCAGTGACCGCTACAAAATGCCAACACATTGTGCAGATGCACAAGACAAAAGAACATTGTATGTGAATAGGAGGGTGAGTATATATTTCACACCTGTTCCTCTGTTTTGAGGTCTCCAAAGTCTTTGAGGAATTCAGTCTCAGAAGGGAACTGAGCAGGCTCCAGGAAATGAAGCAGGCTGAAGAGTTCCTCCACAGTGTTCTGGAGAGGAGTGCCGGTCAACAACACCTTATGTTCCTGGGAGAAAACACAAGAACAGAACACAATTATAGACAAATAGCGAAGGACAGGGGGCGCAGACGCAGGCAGGGAAGAACGTTGAGATAGGACCAAATATTCAGGCAGAGGGGGAATGAAAGAAAAACGACCAGCATCCCATTACTCTCTGCACATTTGACTGTTGTTTTCCCCCCCAAAATCCACATCCGGCTGTGATTCACTCACCACATCCAGCATCTTCAAGCTGTCCAACAGCTTGCAGTTGCGATTCTTGAGGCGGTGGGCCTCATCAATGATCACACAGCGCCAGGAGATCTCCCTCAGCTCTGGGCAGTCAGATAACACCATCTCAAATGTTGTGATGAGAGCATCAAACTTGTACGCACCTGGGATCAAGTGCTCCTGTAAACATAATAGACAATCTTCATTCGACACGTTCAACATCAGTAAAGGTCACCAACAATCGGAATCAATAACTCCACCTTGTCGTCCTTGAAGTACATCTCATACTGCTGGATCATCTGTCGGCTTGCCAGGCTGCCGTGGTACACGATGGCGTTCATGTCGGTCCATGTGCTGAACTCCCTCTCCCAGTTGGTGATGGTGGAGAGGGGAGCAATGATCAGGAAGGGGCCTTGGACGCCAGCACCGTACTCCTCAGACAGCAGCGTGATTGACTGGATGGTCTTCCCCAGACCCATCTCATCTGCCAGGATACAGTTCTGCCTGCGAGACAAGAAACAGATGAATAAGTGAATCCTTGGGCGAAGAAGATCAACAAGTATCATTCCACCTGGACTAAACTTGTGACTGCTCCCGATTGAATATAGCTGCCAATCCAGTTTGATGTGGCTTTAAAATACAGTGTACAAAAGGCGACACATGGAGTGTGTGTGATAAATACCTGTTGTACCAGTTGAAGAGCAGCCAGTTGACTCCTTCAAGCTGGTACTCTCGGAGTATGTTGCCATTCTTGTACTCTCTAGTCTCCTCCAACTTCTTCCATGAACTGGCCGGCGGCCGTGCCTAAGGACAGAGGCGGGGAAATGCATGAGTAGAACAGAAAAAGGAATTAAAAAGAAAATCGCACCTTGCTGACTTCCACTTGACGGCTCACCGTTCTCTTCAGACAAGGTTGTCGGTTTTGGATTTTGCTGAATTCCTCGACCTTGCCCTCGTCCACGTCCTCCTTCAGCTCCCAGGTGGCGTCCTCATAAGGCAAAGAGGACCACTTCACCAAGTAGTAGATAACAGGCTAGAGGGAAAAGAGTGACAGCAAGTTTTTAACTACTGCAAACATGCCAAATCCTAAAAGAAAAAAGGAGTCATATAAAAAAAGAAGCACAAGCATCACAGCCAAGAGAGGAACTGCTGATCTCTTTTGTCCAGCTGTAAACGTGATTTCTCGACAAGGACTAGTCTCTCACCTCGCCGTTGTCCTTGTCCACACTGTGGGACACGTCCAGGATCCGGTCCGCCTCTACATAGTCTGGGTTAAAAGCCTCCTCATCCTAAAACAGAACCACAGGGTCAGACACAGTAGAAATAGTTACAGCTCAACTGCATCCTAAAATAAGAGGTTTCAGGATCTGTTCCCCTCTCACCTCCTGGAAGATATGCCTCATCTGTGCTTGCTTGGTCTTGAACCTCTTGATCTTTTGATGGATCCTCTTATCTTTCTCCAGCTGACTCAAGGTGGCCCACTCGCAGTGCAAGTATGAACTGAAAAAAAAGAGTTTTACTCATTAAATAGAAGAGAAATAGTAACGGCTACAGTTATTCAATGAGATAATTCAAACTCACTAGTTCTTGTATTTCACAAAGAATTCCTCAACAGTAGTGTACTGGCCCTGGGACACCTTCAAGACAAATAGAAGTTTTGGGATTTTAATGATTCTCAAAATATAATAAAATAATTGTATTAGAATTACGTAAATGGAATAAACATACTTCCTTCTTAGTCAACCTTATAGACAGAATTTTGTCTACAATGGCAGCATCTTCCTCACTTGGGTTTTCCTGTAAAAAATAATAATAATAATAATAAGTCAGACACTAAAGACAAACTCACTGAAGATCAATCAGCGTGTCTCTTTATGACAATCCTTTCAATCTCCCCAAAGAAATACATTTGTTCCGGTACATTTAAACTCACCACAAAGAACTGCATGCTGGGCTGTCCGTCAGCATCCAGCTCCAGTTCCTGTTTCAGCTGCGCTGCTGTCCCGCCACTGATGGAGGCCACAGCTGCCGCAGTTGTAGTAACGTCTACATCTTCCTGCTCGTCCTCATCATCCGTTATCTTGATATCCAGGTCCTCGGTGTACTTCTTCCTCTTCACCACGCGATTGGAGCGCCTCTTTTGGCCAAAAGACAGGTGTAAAAGTGAGTGTGGTTCACGCAGATGAAGACCCACCAAAAACAAACAAAAAACAGAAGTACGCCTTGTGAATTGTGTCGACTCAAATGCTGTTGTTAACCCTGTTTTAGCTGACTCAATATAAACAACTACAGTCAATGTTAACAGTCCATTTGTATCCAATTCCCAAAAAGTGCACTGATCTCATTTATGTGGCCATGGATGCGTTCATACCGTAATCAAGTCATCATCTAGAGCAGCGGGTGAGGCAGGGCTCAACTCCCCATCAGAGTGGTCTGAAGACGCATTGCGCTTCCTTTTCTTTGCTCCCACTAGAGTAATAGTGCTGCGGGAAGGTGGAGGGAGGACAAACAAAGACAAAAGGTGAAGTGGTGTACAGTTATGAGAACCGTTTCTACAAAGCTTCATTTCCCCAAACATAGAGAAATACATTTGATTAAAATTATTCCCCCTCTTACCTCCTCCTCACACTGCATTACTTACTTTGTCTTAGTCTTGCTCTTGCTCTTGTTCCCAGACCCGGGTACGACTGTGCCTCCAGACACTCCGGTTCCTCCTCCTGGCGTCTTCACTTTGCCCTTTTTGTCGGCCCCACCTGCAGTTTTGGGAGTCGCGCCTCCAGCTATGGGGTTTTTCTTCTTGCTTCCTCCTCCGCTGGACTTTTTCTTAGCAGTGGACACCACAGTCACAGTGCCCCCCAATTCCGGGGAGGTCTGCGTGGCCGGAAGCTCATCCTGGTTCAGGACTCTGGGCAGGTTCTTTTCGCCACGCGCTTTGGCCCGGGCTATGGCTTCAGCCACAATGCGGTTTGCTTTCTCCTGCTTGCAGAGGATCTCCACTCGTCGCACAGAGGCGGGCTCGCCGGGGGCCTTGGTGATGCGGATGGCCTGGGACGAAGTTGTGGTTGTAGTGGAGGGGCCTGCGGCCGACGTGTTGATGACCTTCACCACAGAGACTGTGCCGCCGACTGAGGTTGCTGAGCTTGTCTGTGTGAATAAGAATGTGAGAGAGTGAAGAAAACTTTCTGCCACTCAGATCGTGTATCTAAGCCTTTTATATAATAGTATACATGTATATAAAAATAAGGAAATGTCTATGCACATCTGGAGGACTACCTGTGGCTGCAGAAGCATTTTGAGTGGCACCGCAACTCTCTGTCCTCCTTGGCCCTGCGTGATCTGCAACACCTGTGGGCTGCCAGCATTGCCAGCTCCTGAGACCAGCTGGTACTGTAAGAGTGAAAGAACAGACATGTGAAGCCACAGTCCCCTTAAAAAAATAACCAAAAAGGAATAGATTTCAAAACCTGACAAAACAGAACCATTGTAGCACAGTTAAGCAGTTACAATACATGATCTGACATTTTGTGAAATCTGTCTGGCGTCTTATTTACTGTCAGATAAGAGCCATATCAATTTCATCTTTGTACTCTCGTAGAGGTATCGGTCTAGGTTGTTTTTCGGCTGAGCCGTTTACAAGTTGTAAAAGACAGAGCTAGGCTAACCGTTCCTTCCCTGGAAGCGGAAGGAACGGTTAGCCTAGCTCTGTCAAAAGGCGTCTTTTTGTGCTAAGCTAGGCTAAACATATCCTGAACATGCGTCTGATCTGGGATAAAACCGCCACCGATCTCTTTAATGTCAAACCATGTTGGCTTAATGAGGTGGAAAATACAGTCGTGATAGTATAAAACAGCAGTAAACCAAACAGAGGCACACTCAAGATGTAAATCTCCACCATAAAGGATATGATCATTTGGAAACTTCATTATGATTAAAGGTTATTATGTGGAAATGATGTGACGTTTGAGAGCCAACGATCAATTTCATCGTACTGCTCGATACAAAACAGCCATGTTGCTGATTTTTAACCTGAAAACATTTATTTTGCTAAAATTCCTCCCTTTAAAGAAAATAATTCTTCATTCATTTTCGAGCACTTGGCCACTCCACTGCATCGGATATTCACTGGCTACAGTGTGCCGACATATTCGAAACATAAAATGTCCTAACATGGCAAATGAAAGCAGCGAGCTTTAACATTAAACTGCTAATGGATACTTGTTAGCAGAGCCTATGTGGGAATACTCATCATTTGGACTGTCCCGCCCGCACAAAAGGTAGCCATTGTTCCTTTGGGGTGTACTGTAACAGCACATGCAATATTAAGTGTGACAGTCTAAAACAATAACACTAGTCGAACACTGATGTTAGCGAACTAAAACACCAGTCACACAGAGCCACGTTTGTCACGGAAGCTCGTGGCATTTTGCCGGGCAGCAACATGTCACCGGGGGTCAAAATTACACCATTCAACATAATCCATTCCTGGGGCATTGTAGAATATTTGACTGCAAGTAGACAAATGTCAATATTGAGTGTATTGGGAATTAAAATTCCTTCTAATTTTATCAGTAAAATCAAGACCTCCCACACACCCTTCCAAAGGAATAAATAGAAAACTAGCAGTGTGCATGGAGACAGCACTCCACACGATTGCAAAGGAGAACGCCAGAGCCACAAACAAGAGATGAAGAAAAACATGTGCTGTGGGGAAAACACTAATCTGATTAAACGAACAGGTACCTCCAAACTTTATCACACTTGTTTTCCCTCACCTTAATTCCTCCTTGTTGGTTGGGCTGCTGCTGCACCTGCAGCTGAATTGTGAGGACTTTGGGCTGCCCTCCAGCCTGGCCTGCCCGAGCCTGGGTCAGGGCTGCTAGCTGGCTTCCCTGGAGAACCAGTTTGCCTCCCGGGAGCTGCCCCAGCACCAGTCTAGCTGGGATCTGCTGCTGGCCCCCTTGGGTTGTCTGAATCTGCACCTGTTGCCCCGCTGACAGAGCAGAGCCAGCCTGGGAAGGCTGCTGGAGAACCAGGGTGATCCGCTTTCCTTCGCCACCCTACAATCAGAGGGACAGAATGAGACTCATGACAAAAACACTGACCTACAAATACAGCTTGGATCATTGCTGGATTCAAGTGTCACCTGCTGTGGTGCAGCTGTCAGGGTGACACCTTGTGGTCTGTCTGCTGTAGCAGAAGATGTGGCGCTTACCTGCATGGCTGGCTGGAGCTGCACCTGACCTTGGGTCTGGACTTGGACTTGAGTCTGGCCTTGAGCCATCTGTGCCTGGGTAGGAATCTGCAACTGAATGGTCTGGCCTTGTGTCTGGGGCATAGAGGTCAGAAGCATCTGTTTCACTGGCCCGTTGGCAGACTGCAGCAGCCTCTGAACCCCAGCAGCACTCACCTTGACTTGAGTTTGTCCCGGGCTGGCCTGATTCAAGACTGTCCCCCCCTGCAGTATGGACATGCCGGGCTTAAGAGGAGTGCCAGACAACACACGGATGACCTTTCCACCTGTCTGGCCTGTGGCTCCTGACACAGTCTGCAGCACCTGGGCTTGACCCTGGGGACCTTTGAGGATGACAATTTTGCCCCCGGCCTGTTGTGTGATGGCAGCTAACTGCTGTGCAGTGAGCTGATGAGTTATCTGTGTGAGCTGCTGCGTGGTGGCGGTGGTGGTGGTGATTGGGGAGCTGGAAACTGTCAGAGGTGAGCTCAGCAGCACAGTGCTACTGGTGGGTATAGTGGTCTGTACCTGGATCTGAGGTAAAGTATCAACTGGTGCAGGAACCGAGACTAAAGTGGGAGCCGCAGCTATGGAAACAGTCTGAGCAGTCACCACTGGCACCGGCTGCTGCGTGGACAGCTGAACGAAGGCAGGCTCCGGGATGGCGGGAGCTGCTACAGAAACACCCAGGTCTGCGTTGACCGTGAGCTCAGACTCGGTCGGTGGGTCCACTTGGCCCAACGCCAGCTTAAGGGCCTCCTCCACGGGGTCTGAGGAGCCCTGAGAGAAGGAGTCGTCAGGTAGGGCATCCAGGTTGAACAGGGGTGTGTCCTCAAAGAGGTCCATGATGGAGTCTGCCATCTTGCCCACTCCACACAGGGAGACAGGCACAGAGTTAAAAAGACTCCGAGATGGAAGTTAAATAGTTGCGGGCCACTTCTTCTCAACTTTCAAGTAAACAGCTGGTAAAAGAAGGAGAAACACTGAGTCAGTGAAGCACAAAATAAAAACTTTTGACTTTAGCATTACTCAAACAAACACTATGCTGATGATTATGCAGTTAAAGTCTGTATAAAACAACTGAAATTTGGTCTCATCAATGCACGTGTTTGATTGTACAAAGACAACACGGTAACAAGTGTCGCCTCGCAGGGCAAAAAGCTATCCTGAAAGTGTTTGGTCCTGGTCTCCTTTTTATAAAGCTCCAAATTGTGTTACCATGTTTCTTTGACGCCCATCCACACCACACACATTCAAATGTGGTTCCTAATGCACAGAACTAATGCAGTGTTTACTAAATCACAGGCCACTTTCTTATGAACGGTACGAATGTATGTATTATAGGAGCTGGGACTGAAATGATCACGTTCACTCCACTGGTAGTCAAGTGCATCACACCACTAGATCATAAAAAACACTTGGGAAATAAAACGTGTGTTTTCCTCCAAATGATACATAACGCCTAGTAAATAAAATGATGGCCAAGAGATTGTAGAAATAAAGAAAAAATATTGTTTTTGAAAATAACACAACTCATTGCCACCTCGTCCACAAAACGCGTTCAAAGTGACATTTGAGTTTTAAAAAACACAAATACAGCCACCTTCCAAGGTGATATACGAAGCGATGCTACCTTGGGGACCTTCAGTGAATAAACACAGTCGGTAGTGGAGTCAGACGAGGAGGGTACTGATGTTGGAGAGGCAGGATGCTCTCCTCTCCGCTCCTATTGCAGTCTTCCTCACTAAACCGTTGGCTAGCATATTAGCTTGTCCCGCGACTAAGATGTGCCTCTTACACAAGCGTGCGTGCCACCGAAAACATATTCCGGTCAAAGGACGTGGTGTGTTGTATGTTTGGAAACCTTCCCCCCCTTCTCTGTCATCTGCTACCAACCACTCAGTCCACCGGACTCCTTCAATCTCATCAACAAACCGGACCAAACCAAAGCAACGTGCCACAATAACCATTGCTCGTCAACGTTCAGACACGGGTTAGGCCGCAATATTGTTTCGCTTGGTCCGCGTCTAATTTTCGGCAAAAATACATGAAAATAACCGTCATATCCACTGCCCCAACTCTCCCAGTAATAATTTCGGGGTGCTAAATTTACCTTTGCATCGACACACATGGCTTTCTCCGTCTCACAACACTGTACGATTACAGGAAACGGCCAGGGAAGAGCAGGAACTAACATTCTTGCCAGAGAGAGCGTAGAATGCGTGCCCCTCGTCTGCTATCGAGCGGTGATTGGTCCGTTTTCTCACGAGCCGGCAGCATGCGGCTATTTCATTGGTTGCAGGAGCAATCCGTCACTTTTACGGCCGCTCCTGGGCGGGATGAGAGCCATAGTTCGGTTGAAAACACAATAAATGCGGCCTAGCTGGAATCATTTGACTAAGTGATCTCCAACGTTGTCGTTTTACGGACATAGGATGCTCACATTAGAAAGCGCCGGCCCTTTAAAGCTGACTGGAGAAAAATAGACGGTGTTATAATCATCTGAACGGGTCAATGTACTGCATAACCCAAGAGGCCCATTTGTGAATGACAATGTCAGTTTTTTTTCCGTCAGGGCTTTATTACATTGGCTCAGCAATGATCCTCACCGTGTGATACTGCTTTACCACCTAAAGACAGACACCGAAACCCCGTGGGCACATTGTCGGATTTCTCTTGAGTTTTATTACATTTTGAGGTATCAACAACAGCTTTCTACTAGGTGCCAATGGGATTTGTGCACTTCAGTTAATAATTCAGTTCTCTATGACTGGGTGTTTGGCGCCCTCTAGTGCCGCCGGACTGAAATATGATTATTAGTCGTTCTGGCTGTTTTGGAGAATGGCCAAATTATTTTGCTAATAGGGTACACCTGGGTAGAAAGGTGCCCTTATTACCCCCCTCGTGAGGGCCTTTAGCATGTAAGATGATATTGTATTTTAGCAGTGCACATTTTTACGTTTGACGTTTTTGCGTTCCACATTTTATCTTATACTTATTTTAATACCCATTGCACTGTTGTTGTCGTTGATCGTTGATTGTTGATTGTCGTTTGTCTCGTCTACTGTCTCATGTCTCATGTCTAATGTATGCACCTTCCGCCTAGAAAACATTCCTGGAAATAAACGGTGATTCTGATTCTGATTTACAATTACAAGAAACAACTCATGTTACCACAAACCAATTGTCGTGCAGGGGACCTACAGCGTTTGCATGTCCCCCTGGTCCTGGGGCCCCTAGAGAAAGTTACCTGTTTTGCACAGTTGGTAGCCTAATCTGGTCTTAATTTTTATATCACCATTATTCTTCCCTTCAGCTAAATATGTATGAGCTACCATACAAAAAAAAAGAAAAAGGGAAAAGATTACAAGAGGCCCTAATTTTCTGCCATGGGATAAGGTCAGGTGTTTTTCCCAATACAAGACCGACCGACAGTGAAATACAGAGGGAGGGAGATGGTCCTGAACCAGGGAAGCGTAAGTGACTAGGTGTGACAGCACACCACGCTTTATCCATGGCCACCCTGTAGAGAAGAGCCTGCCTGGTCGCCAAGGCCTCCATCTGTCTGCGGCCCCACGAGGAGTATCCGCCATTCAGCACACTTACACTCTGCCCCATGCTGGTCTGCTTGGTCCACGCCAACGCTAACTCTGCTGGTGAGAGCTATATTTACAAACAGCTGCCGTGGCGCTGGCGAGAGAAGCGGGAGCGAGGGAAAGATATTGTTTTTATGTGGGCAGATTAAACTGTCATGCCCTTAACATATTACATCATCAACTCAATTATTTCTGTGCACTCGTTGAGTAATGATCCAGGAAAAATTGTCTGTCTGAGAATGTTTGTGGGGAAAGACCATGAGGAGGACCATGAGAAGGACCAAGGACCATGAGGACCACCATGAGGACCACCATGGAGAAGAAACTTGTTTCTTTATAGCAAAGTTTCTTTATAAATAATCTGTCAGAAAAGCATACAGGTTTCCTCACCATACTGAATGAGTGTTTCCCCAACAAACAAGGTTCATAGGGGCATCTTAAAATATAAACTTGTTCTATTAGACTATATATGATATTTATATATTTTTTTATAATACATTCATGATATTTATATTGTATATTTATGTTTATATTATATGGTATATATATATATATCATATTATACTGAATATTATTATATTATGTATATATTAATATACTGAATTGTATGAATGTCCTTATTATGTCAGTGTTGGAATAAATGATAAAAATGTAACCGCAAAGTAGTAATGCGTGTTTGATACCTTTTTTTTGCATTGAATCATACTAGGATGTTTGCTGAACAAAACAAAATCCACCAGCTGCCACTGCTACTTACATTTATGAATTAAATATTGGATTCAGATTCCCGTAGTAACACACACTGTAAGAAAAATATTGACTTCATTCGTTCATTTAATCTTTTACACCAAGAATTGATTTGAAGTCAGAAGAGGGAATTAGGAAAGACCCGTATGAATTAATGTTTGATATTCTTTACCTTCACATTGACGCTGTAGCTGCTGCCAGCCAGGTGGACCGGTCTCGATCAGCAACATTTAATGATCCTGGTGGAGAGATGGACATCAGCTTGTGTCCCATCACCTTTTTTGGACGCTCATTCTCATTGATACAAGTGAGTCAAATTAAACCATGTTACTGTTATTATCTAACAGACAGTTCAATCGGTCATCTGTGATCTTTGCCTCCAACATTACACCAGAATCTAGTTTGTCTAGAAATGATCAAGAAATAAACAGCGTTCCAAAATTCTGTCGAGCCTCAAAGAGTAAAACTCTCCAGTGTTTAATAATTACAGACAATAAAAACCTCCATGATAGAAAACCATAAACATTATTAATGTTGCAGAGCACATTAGTTCTCTTGGTCTTCACCTCCTGACCGCTGAATTTGACAATGCACGCATAAAAAAAACGATACACTGAGCCAACGCTATGTCACTTTTATTTCAATATTTTCCCCTGCATAGAAATTTCTGTGTAAATAAACATTTGTTGCAGGGGACAGGCATATAGAGAGGCATCAGTCATACGACACAGCAGAGTAAAGGAGAAGTTTGGCACGTTAGCCAGGATGTCATGTGGAGCACAGCGATGTCTCAAACACTTTGAAAACAAAAAGAATCTTAGCACAGAAGCCTACATTGCACACAGCTACTTAGTATTTTGTCACAATTAAAGTATCTCTTATATACACCCAGCAAATATTTATTCACAGAAACAGAAAATGTAATCCAAAGGTAAGTCATGTTTACTGAACTTTCTTCTTTTGGGTCACAAGTGAGAATTATTCTTATTTGCACAATTTTCATCTAATTTTTGCATAAAACACATCCTTTCGTGCGACGTATAGAGAGTTACAGACTGAAGGCCTCCTTTTCTACTGCCGCCTTTCTTTTTTTTTACCTTCTTCTAATTCTCACTTCTTCTCTATCCAATTATCCTCCTATCACCCCTCCAACACCTCAACCGCCTTCCTCACAGGGGGAAGACCAGGAACCCGGAGAAGGTGGAATATTTCCAGCCTCCCATCAGGTTGCCTCTCTCCAGTCTGAGGTAGGCCTTGTCCCCCTTCTCCATAATCACCAGGCCGGCATTAGTGGCAGCTTCTCTGGTCACATCCTGGTCCCCTGCAAAAGCTGAAATCATGGGCCAGCCATTCAACATCAAGCTGACCTACGGTAAGAGGGGAGCAAAGGAAGGGGTCAGAGAGGGCATGACGCTCCACATGCAATGACAAGTGTCCGATTTGAGGTACGGCACCTGAATAGTTTGTCTATTGTAGGCCTTCACAACATGGAAGTTGAAGCTGTACACGCCTCTTCTTGGCGCCAGGAACACACTGCTCTCTTGGTCAAAATGAGTCCCCACGTTCACCAAAATCTGATGCAACAGCAAGGGAGGGAGAGAGAAAAAAAAGGAGGGAGGCACTTGGGTCATTCTTTTTGTCCATGCAGCCTTTTTTTTACATTTACATACAGGGAAAATGCAGCCCAGCACGTCTGCACAGGGAGTCTAAAAGTTCAGTGTTTACCCCATTAGCGGTTCCCCTCACTCTCAGTATACTCTGATCGTACGTGCATCTTATTGGCAGAGACTTAATGGCCGTTTCTCAATACCAAGTACGCTAAGTCCAGACTTGTGAACTTTTGGAGTTTGGACTTGGGAGTCCAGACTCTCAAGGACGGGAGGACACAGGACGGTCTTTCTGCAATTGGAACAGCAGCTGACTTGATGACGTCACCACCTCAGCTGTCATTGTCATGAGTTACTCTGATTCTTCACTGTAAAGTATTTTTACAGTCAAACAAAATATGACAACCCTGCTTTTTTTGCACTGGTTTCACAGACATACACATATCATTGTATATATATATATATATATATTTATATAAATATATATATATATATATATATATATATATATATATATATATATATATATATATATATACACAGATACACATATCATTGTATGTACATATATATTATTGTGTTTATAAATATATATTATATATATATATATACACAGATACACATATCCTTGTATATATATTGTGTTTATATTTATATAGATACACATATAATTGCAAACAATTCGGTCAAAAGTAATAAGACTGTAGTTCAAAGTAAAAGTTAAATTCAAATCTTAAGTTATAAATCGTAACCTTTCCCTCAGTCAAACTGATTTAAGGTGACTGAATAAATAATAAAGATTGCTTGTTAGATCCTCAAAGTCGATTTATATCTCATGTTTAATCGATACGGAGACATCGGAGCCAGCGGATCATTTCAAAAAGTCCAGCCGAGATCAAGCTGCTGTCGGCGGGCAGCACAGCGCTGACGGCCCGGTGCTGACGGGGCTCACGGCCCCTCAGCAGGACCTCAACCCGTCGGCGTATCTTTTTTAATAAGATGAGTCTGGACAAACCGACCACAGATTTGATGCTTAAACAAATAACTTCTCGCCTGAAAACATCCTAAAATTACATTTTGTGACTCAACAACGGTAGTATTTATAGAATGTCAACTTTCAGTTGTGAGTTTTCTCATCCGCCATTGTTCCCCGTTTGCTGGTCCGAAATGCATTCTGGGATATTGGCTCTCTCAAGTACGCTCAAGTCTGCTCTGATGCATCCCCGGTAAAATGGGAGGATCAAGTCACATCCGGGCATTTTCACCGTGCTTGGCGAGAAGCGGACTTTTGAATTGGAACAGTACTTGGGTCGCGACTGATGACGTTTCACGAGTCCACGAGAACACAAGTACAGAGAAGAACGCTTATTGAGAAACGGCCAATTTGTCCTTTTATTTCACGCATTGGCCTTATTGGCTCTGCAGGCCAATGCACGCTGTTACTAAAAGACACAAAAGCAGTCACATGCTCACGTTATCGAAGTAGATGATCATGGTGCGGTTGCTCATGTCCGTGGGTTCGTGGTTGGTCTGGCGGCTGGCGGAGAAGGCCACCCGGCCCGAGCCGGAGCGGACCGACATGCCCAGGGCGTTACCGCCGGGCTCGGATGAAGGAGTGGAGTCGCACACGACCAAACATTTCCCCTCAAGGATGATGGGCTCTGTGTCATTCTGGCCCCGAGACCCCACCGGCCCCCACAACAGGAGCACACCCAACAGTATGGGGAGGTCGAAGGTGACTGACCCCGGGTGCATGACTGAACCTGGGACGTGTGGTTGAATATCTGGGATCGATTCTACTGCAGAGACTCGTCACTTTGGACTACAAACATGCTACGGTGAAACTAATGGTCTCTGTGGAAATAGTCGTAGTTTTGGCTGGTACCAGCTGAAGTACATAAATATGCACCCAACCAGCAAATGTGTCTCAGAACTAAATAATATTCAGAGAGAAATACTCAAAATTAATCATTGGCCATAGCTGTCAATCATTCCTTTTCTGTCTGTCCTCCTCGTTCTCTTGTTTGCCCCCACAAATCCCAAACCTCTTGAGCGTCCTACGTGCTGTGTCAGCAGGGGCCAGAATGACAATCACAAAAATAAATATATATATCCCTTGGTATTTTCAAGTTTTCTTCAGCAAAACAACTGAGAAGAATGCAGAAGAGACGTAGCTGTAAAAGGGAAGAAAGGGTTGGAAAGACAAGGCGCAGCAAAGTGAGCAAAGATCCGAGTTCAGACTTTCCCTGATGGAGACGGAGGGAAGGATGAGGCGATGAAAGATGCTGATGAGAGAGAGGCGAGGGAGAAGGGAAGGGGGGGGGGGGGGGGGAGAAAACAAAAAACAGATGAGGTAAGATTCTGGAGAGTTGACAGGAAGAGGATGTAGGACCCAGAAGGGAGTGAGAAACAGAGAGGGTGTGGGGAACAACTCCACTGAGTGACCATCTGTCTTTTACACAAACCCCCCCTCCCTCCCAACGCTGATCAACACAAATTCCCTTACACACACATCACGTGTACACACACACTCTTTCTCTCACTTGTGCTTTTGTTTCACACTTACGGACATAAATACAGTAAGCATACTTAAAAACACTGTTTGGTATGTTTCTTTTATTTTCTCTCAGAGTTCAGCAGCCCTTCTGTTGATTAACTCAGGAATCAAATGTTAAAGTTAAAAAAATTTTTTTAAATACCACTCATTTATCTTTGACCAAGAGGAGCAACAGCATGTGTAGACAACCTACTCATCACACACAAAAATACTCTGCTATTTGGTTGGAGAAGGATTCCCACTGCAAAATAATCAATTGTTCACCTTATTAAGACACGTGCTCTAAAATAAACTGCACTGGTTTCGCAGTGCAGTGCTAGTATATTTTAAAGTGAATACAAAATAGAGGATCACCTGTTTCCGTCTGAACAGTCTTGTATGCCATATCCCAGCCGGAGCAGTGATGTGCGGTCAAAAATCCCTCATCACATAATTTCACAGCACGGCAGTCAGTCAGTCAGTGTGATCGTAACTGAGTTCTCTCTCTCTCTCTCTCTCTCTCTCTCTCTCTCTCTCTCTCTCTCTCTCTCTCTCTCTCTCTCTCTCTCTCCTCTCTCTCTCTCTCTCTCTCTCTCTCTCTCTCTCTCTCTCTC
>JBAMJR010000161.1:7455000-7564474 GCA_038501785.1 Myoxocephalus aenaeus | reverse complement strand
GTTTGAAGCAGCTACGGTGCACGGCCACTGCGGACCAAATGCAAATATTGCCAGGAATTTATTTGACATGTTGCTGTTCTGAACCCAGTTTCTGCCCGTCTCCTTCTGCACCGGAAACTCTCCCAAGTCTCCTTCACACTCCGTCTTCCGTCTTTCAGATCAGATGCCTCGATCCAAATGAAACCCGCAGGTCCAAAATCCTCTGACTGATGTGAGATCTGAACGGGAACAGCAGGCAACGGGCATCACTTCGGTATTACTTGTTCCAATTTGGCCTCCAGCAGCTTGACGAGACCTGTCTGTTTTTTCCTGTTTGGATGTTTTGAGACGTAACGGCCAATAAAATGGGTTGGTTTATCAGTTATTTACTGCTGCAATTTTTTTGGGAGGGTGATGCAGTCACACACCACTGCGGTTTAAAAATCTCTGTTCCAAAGAGGTGTACGGCAGGCGCACAGAGGCAGAGACATCATGAACAAGCAATTTACGAATGATAGAACACCATTCACAGCCCATCTTTTTTTTTTTCTTCCGTATTGATGGATTGTTTGGGATTGCAGCTCTGTGACTCTGTGGTTACCGTGTCCCTGCTCGTTGTCTGGTAGGCAGCAGGGAAACTATGTGGCTCATTATCCTCCATTAGATTTTTTTTTGTGGGCAGAATCAGTGTGGAGGCAGCTCTGGGCTGTATAATGAATGTGGCTGAAATCACGGAGGACCCTCCAACACAAACCGCACTATTCTCTGCATCTCAGCCAGGTACCGACGGCAGCGTGAGCACGTGAAAGTATGTACATATATGCACATCTGTGCATATCTGACCAAATAATGCACCCCTGTGCCTGCACATGAAGAAGAAACTCAGTCTGACGCTAACAAACAGAGCCAGGCTCAAAGTTATAATGAGGCTGATGCTCTCTGACACATCCTGCGAGGACCGCCTTCTTGCACAGTTTCTCTTTTTCCTTTAGGAACAAAAAACACCAGCGCCACAGAGATCTCGCTAACCCCCCCACTAAACACTCGTGTCACACAATAAACGCATCACAAAGCTTTCTCTGCCATACAAAAGGACACCAGTCAATCCGTCTTGATTTGTGTCTCCTCCTCTGTCTTTCGGCCGCCCAGGAGGCTGTTGGGATTGTTCTTCAGGGGGTGCTCGAGTAAATCTTCGGCAATTAGGATGATATCGATACGCTTTTCGTGCCTCCAGTTTATTTTTTGGTGTGCAGCAGTGGAATATGAATGTAAAAGCACTTTTCTTTCCGCCGTGTTCCGTTTATCTCTCCGCTCTCATCAACAAATGGGCTTTCGTCTCGGCTCTGAACACACATTTTGCACAGGCCGACGTGTTCCATCACACATTATCGCACCTTTGACGGCGGAGATTTAGCGCCATTAACCTTCTCAGAATTGTTAAATGTTATCAGTAAATTGTTTTCATGCTGTGGATTAATCTCCTGTTTCGTTCATAATTGTTTTTATCTCAGCCATGTCTGTTTGAACAGCCATTTGGCTGTCGCCTCCCGACATAGTTTGTACAGTGGCTGTTTGTCTGCCTGATGACTGCAGTTACAGTGTTTGAGCGGTCAACAAAAAGGTGGCTGCGGAACATGAAGCTGACCATTCACTAAACTTCCTCCTCAAACAGTGATTTTCCCAATCACAGTGTATCAACCGTCACCATATTGGTCTTTAAACAAGAGAACTAACGAGCTCTACTCTTCAACATGAGAACAATCCTTTGTTCCTGCGTCTTCTAGGTGGATCATCAACTGGCGAGGATTGAGACATGGAGCTTTGGCCTCAGCCTGTGCTATATGTCGCCATCGAGAGCATATTTAAATCTACTTTAAGAGATCCCGTGATTGTTGCAAAAAGGACTAATTTCAAAAGTTAAATCTGACATCCTTATCATTGTAAATGGAATGTGTGCAATATGAGAACGTACAACTTGACAGGGGTGGTAGCAGTAATCAAGGGCAGCAGAGCGAAGTAGTCTTTTATTCATTTATCTTTTGCCTTAACAGGAGAAACAGATTGTCTTTTAGTAGTTGAACATGTTCGCATTAAGCTTTCAGGGCCGCCGACCTGCGATACGGTTCGCATGAGACGGACACAACATTTCTCGGCGCCGGCCGCTCCATCCTCTTGGCGGCTGCGGCCCTCTCACAGCCCCACAGCTCCTTCACTGTGGCAGAAAAGCGATCGTGCATTGCGATCCCGTCTCTTTGTTGGCTGCGGGCTCACAGACGGAGGGCCCTCTGTGGAGGAGCTTATAGGCTGAGATCTGTTCACTAGCTCAGCCATCTAAGCGCTACAAATGACCCACAATATGCTCGAGTGCCCACGGGGGAAATAAGGCTTCCAGACACGAGACTCCATCACCGTGCTCGAGTGAGGGAAATGGAGGGGCAGAGAGCGTTTAACCATGCTTGCTTCACTGGCCTCCTGCGTCTTGTTAAGAGCCGATGGCCACTTATGACAGAAGGGATAGCGGAGATGATGAAATGTAATGGGCCAAGAGGAAAGGGGCTGAAGAGGTCGAGGAAGTGAGGGGGAAGAAGGCGCGAGTGCAGATGGCCGGTTTGAATGGTCTCGATAGAAAGACGGGGGAAAGTCAAGCCCCGCCCACACACAGCTTGTGCATGTGTGTGGAAAAAAGTGCTGTCTTTGTTGTGAGGATGAAAGAAATAAAACATTACCTGTTGCACAATCTAGGATCCACCACTACGATTGCTGCAGAAACTACATTTCCATAACATATACTTTCTACCGAGAGCCATCACTATTACTGTTATTGCTCCCGTTGCAGACAGAGCCGGTCCCCATCGAGGTCCACAGAGGCTCCATGCAGGCAGACTGTCAGAGTACACATGTTGGACGGGGGCCTTGTTGCTCTTCACCCTGCTGTGAGAAGGTCAGCGCCTCGCTGTTCGGGTGAGCCTCCTCTGGAACCGGTCCCTTCCTTGTCAACAGGTTTACTGGCAAGCATCTGTGACGGGAGGATTTAACAATGGTGTCCTGCTGGCCAATAAAAGTTGTGTGACAATGGGCCCTCTTACTGAATGTTGATGAGAGATTATTTCACGATTATTCCTTCTGTTAGAATAGAAATGCAAATCCTCCCTGGTTTCAACCGAAACGGGCGCAAATGCTAATGTGTGTGTGAGGTGGCAGGAGAAATGAAGAGAGACAAATAATATGTGATTTTGAACACGCGTGTGTCCTGCAAACACACTGCATTGCGTAACGTGCTGCGTCTCAACTGTGACCACCGTTCCGGCATCAAGAGGGAAAATTACATTTGTGATGTGCTCTGCCGAATCCGTCTTCCAGTCAGCCTTTGGCCTTCGCTGTGTTAGCCTTACGGGGAAGATATGAGACGGCCTTATCGCTGCATTTCCTCAGTGTAATGCTCGCAGGGTACGACCAGGATTACAACGATAACAAGCGCCATCACCCCCTCCTCCCCCTGGCGTATTTCAGAGACAGATTTCTGTAACTAAAATGTCATATATTTGAGTCTTTAAAGTTAATGTGGCCATTTCTCATTATTGTGAAACAATCAGGCAGATTAATTCATGGTCTCAGTCAATGAACTCTTACAGCCTGCATTTGACTTTCACACTGAACCAAACCATACCAATAAGTAGGGTTTGAGTAAAGTGTGGGAGTGAAATAGGGGGAGAGACTCGGGGGAAGCAGAATAAAGTGACAGTAACAGTAAATGGTTGAAAAGTATTTGAAATACCAAAATAACTAAGTCAGTAAATAAGTAAATTACAAATATTAAATGTGCTTTGAAGGGAAATTACATGTGTTTATGTCTGGATTGTCCCTGTATATATGTATATTTAGGACTATGCTCACACTCACAATGCTACACCACTAAACTGATATTAATATCACCAGAAAAAAAGCCAACTAACTAACTAACTGCGGGGAAAGAACTCGCAAAGCTCGACCAAAGTGCTGATACCCTGAGAGCCGTTTAAAATAACCCAGCTGTTCTATAACATTCACGTGTGTCGTCGGCCTGTATTGTGTTTACTGAGACCCTGATAGTGTGTTTATTATAACTAAGCCAAAGTGGCAGAAATAAAAAAGGAGATAAACACAGAGACAATTCAAACGTTGCCATTCGGCCATTTGTGTCTCTGCTGTATTTATTATATTAGTGTTCCTTCACTTAGTCAGGACTCTTGACTATTATAACATGCTCTAGCTGTTTTTGAAGTCTAACAAATACATCATGTTTGTGTGTGTGTTTGTGAGAATAAGAGCTTCCGTTTGCTCTTCCCGACCACAGTCACCTTCTAATGTTACCCCACATGGGAATTTCTGCTCAGGGGACTCACAATCTGTGTTCAGCTGCCAAAGTGATTCATCCAGCCAGCCGCAAACATGTGGAATTGTGAGTGCCCGTGTGTCGTGTGTTTTTTTTTCTGTTTTTTTCTGTTTTTCATGTTTGTCATGTATGTGTGCGCGCAGTTAAGTGCACAGAGTGTGCTGTAAGTGGATGTCAGCGCCAAAGAGCAGCACTGGGGAGGGGAGAGAGAGAGGGGGAGAGAAAGCTGGAGCTGGTGAACGCGCTCATCCAAAATATTTTCACTTCACATGTGCATGATTGTAATTTCAAGCCTCTCGGGGAGTCATCGTGTGGCGCATTGACTGGGGGAAGATAACCGGCCGAGGCAAACATACGTATCGCTGCTCCATTCTATCTCCTCTTCCAGCCCACTGCTCCACCAGTATCTATAAGTGTGTGTGTGTGTGTGTGTGTGTGTGTGTGTGTGTGTGTGTGTGTGTGTTGTGTTTGTTGCATGTTCGACAAGAACAAAACGGAGGCAAGCGTGAAAAGCAGAGCTCATTGCTGTGAATGTTTTATGTCCCGCACATAATGACGCGGTGTCATATCCCCATCCCCCTAGTGGATACCTGCTGTCACATCTTCAGAGAGCTTACGCACACGGATATCTGCCGAGCCCACAGCACAGGCGGCTGAGCCAGGTGCCCTCGCTCAGAGAGATAAAACCCGCAAAGCCTGAATGACAGGTTGAGCACTTTGAGACCACACACACACACACACACACACACACACACACACACACACACACACACACACACACACACACACACACAACAACATTTCCAATACTGATTGGCCTCTCTCTCTTTTCTCTCTCTCTCTCTCTCTCTCTCTCTCTCTCTCTCTCTCTCTCTCTCTCTCTCTCTCCATCTATTTATCTAGCTATGACCCTCTTTTCTCTCCATATCTCTGGGCTCAGCTGGGTCACTTTTGACTCCTTAAATGCTCAGATGTCATCCTGTCACCACATTTGTCTGCCAATCGCTGCCATATTCATAACTAACAGCTGGTATTTCCCCCTCACATGCAAATTATCTGATAATCCTAAACAGCAGGAAAACACAAACGTCAATAGGAACAGTTTTCTCTAAACTATTTAACTTTAGAGAAGTTAAATAGCAAGCATGCAAGATGGTCCCTTGGTCTCTGAGGGGTTCAGTGGAAGGAAGCCGTGTTCAGAGTTAAGAAAATACCCAGCTGATAGGCTTCTGTGAGAGATAGCTGAATAACAGCGCAGGGGAGATAGCCAGGGCTCGCATGTGTTATCAGGGTGGACTTTAAATTGGGTTAAAGGGTCGTGAGTCTCTGGAGGAATCTCAAGTAATGAACTTGTGCGTAGTTGCGTGATAGTAGTGATCACCATGCAGGGTACGTGTAACTACTTGGGTGTTGTATAAGAAAATAATCATAGGCTACATGCTACACCGCGTTCCACATTATTATGCAAATTACACTTTGCTCAGATTTTCCTAAATAGTAATGCACAGTCAGTCAGTATCATTTTCAAGTCATCAACTGTTAGAGTATAAGTCAAATTCTATTGAACAAACCTCCTAATGATAACAGTATTTTTTTCAAAAATAAAAAACTCAAAATGCAGTGTTCCAAATTATTATGCAGAATTTCAGAATTTCAGAGTTTCAAGATATTTTATAGGTTGTAAAGAACAAAAAAATGTCATTTGTTGAATTTGCAGCATTAGGAGGTCATATTTACTGAAATCAAGAAAAGTTTGAATCAAAAACATCTTAACAGGTCAAGTTACATGTTAACATAGGACCCCTTCTTTGATATCAACTTCACAATTCTTGCATCCATTGAACTTGTGAGTTCTTTGATAGTTTCTGCTTTAATGTCTTTGCAGGATGCCATAATAGCCTCCCAGAGCACCTGCTTGGATGTGAACTGCCTTCCACCCACATAGATCTTTTGCTTGATGATGCTCCAAAGGTTCTCAATAGGGTTAAGGTCAGGGGAAGATGGGGGCCACACCATGAGTTTCTCTCCTTTTATGCCCATAGCAGCCAATGCCCCAGAGGTATTCTTTGCAGCATGACATGGTGCATTGTCATGCATGAATATGATTTTGCTACGGAAGGCACGGTTCTTCTTTTTGTACCACAGAAGAAAGTGGTCAGTCAGAAACTCTACATACTTTGCCGAGGTCATTTTCACACCGTCAGGGACCCTGAAGGGGCCTACCAGCTCTCTCCCCATGATTCCGGCCCAAAACATGACTCCGCCACCTCCTTGTTGACGTCTCAGCCTTGTTGGGACATGGTGGCCATTCACCAACCATCCACTACTCCATCCATCAGGACCATCAAGGGTTGCACGGCACTCATCCGTAAACAAAACAGTTTGAAAGTTAGTCTTCATGTAGTCCTGAGCCCACTGCAACCTTTTTTGCTTGTGAGCTTGGTTTAGGGGTGGCCGAATAACAGGTTTAAGGACACTTGCAAACCTCTTGAGCATCCTACATCTTGAAGTTCGCGAGACTCCAGAGGCACCAGCGGCTTCAAACACCTGTTTGCTGCTATTCAATGGCATTTTAGTGGCTGCTCTCTTAACCCTACGCATTTGTTTGGCAGAAATCTTCCTTATTTTGCCTTTGTCTGAACGAACCCGCTTGTGCTGTGAATCGGTGACAAATGTCTTCACCGTCCGATGATCACGCGCAATTCTTTTGGAAATATCCAATGTTGTGATACCTTGACCAAGGTATTGCACTATTTGCCGCTTTTCAGCAGCAGAGAGATCCTTTTTCTTCCCCATTTTGCCTGAAACATGTAGCTTGCTTAATAATGTGGAACATCCTTCTTAAGTAGTTTTCCTTTGATTGGGCTCACCTGGCAAACTAATTATTATTATTACTATTTGGATGATTGAAATCATCCAAATAGCCCTGAGACACAATACCATCCATGAGTTTCATTGAAAAATCAAAAAATTAATGTTTATGACCCTTAAATACAATTTGCCTAATAATGTGGAACGCGGTGTATATAAATAAATCAAATCCACTTTATGCTCTGCATTAGGGCTGTCAACAAATATCTGAAATTCAAATATATATTCGAATAGTTGTTAAAAACAGAATTTCGAATGTGAAAATAAATATTCGAATGTGTAAAAAAAGTATTTTGGAGGATAATTATTGTGAATCTGGCAACCCCCGCCGCGGCCGCGACGAAGTGTCCTCTTTTTCGCAAACTCGTCACCCTAGTTGACCTGCGTGGAAGATGGCGGAAAGTGCAGAACCCAGCTTGACCGCAGAAAGAGTGATATTAACCCCGAAACATCTAAAGAGTGAAGTCTGGAAACATTTTGGATTTTGGTCACTTGATGGGAAACTTGTTGAGCCTTCAACTAAAGCAGTGTGTAAGCTATGTAAGCTAGAAAAGTTCCATGTTTACCACAGCACAGCTCGCTCGGAGCGTTCAATGTCGGTTCTATACTGTAAAACTTCAATTAATGTAAATAATATTTGTTTCAATCGCGACCTTAAATTGCTTTCACAAAACTCTTGATCAGCACTCAGCATTTGTTTATTGTTGTCCATTTAAACCGCTATGCGCAGAGAGCGCGACGGTGTGGGAGAGAGAGAGAGAGAGAGAGAGAGAAAGAAAGAGTGCGTGTGTGCGAGCGAGAGGCCAAGGTCTGCGGTCTTGGCCATTAGTTCATTTAGTTCTTTTTGTGTAAGTAATATGTTGTTAAATGTTTAAACTTAAATAAATTGCCTATACAAGTAGTTATGTCTCATTGTATTAATTTGTCCTGTTATTGACGTGCTAATGCGCGCAACCAGAAAGTCGAATATATTCGAATATATTCGAATATATGTGTTTTTTTAAAGCGAATATTCGAACGTCATTTTTTAGCAATTTTGACAGCCCTACTCTGCATGGAAGCAAATTGTTTGGATTAGAGAGAATAAGGTGCGAGATTGAATACATCACCAAGACTGCAGACATTTTGTTTAATTATACCACATGATGCGCTTCAGTGTGGTCAACAGCAAATGTTTGTTTGAACACCAAAAGCAGACTGAGTTAGAAAATAAAAATGTTGGCTCCCAGAAAAAGCAAACAGCTGGTTAATGAAATCAGGAAGGAACCCTGTAGGAGTCAAATACAAGTGCAAAGAACAAGGAGGGATCGAATGACTTCCGTCATGGATGATCGCCCCTCACTGAATGTCCCCGACATTATCACAGCATTGGGAAATCCTGCAAGACGACGACGCTCTACTTTAACTCCCCGGTGGTTTCACAACGATTCACACATCCATCCATTCATGTGATTCTGATGACTCTGTTCCACGAGTCCCATGTGACCTCATCGGCTCTCCGTTCTCAAGGTGCAAATCACCCACACAGTTGAAATGAACACCACCCGCCGGTCAATGGAGCCGACGCCGCGTCTTGATCGAAAACATCTTTTTCAGCCCAGCAACCCCTGGGAATTACATTAATACTGAACATGAGATTTGATTTTAAGATAAGATAAGATAAAATAAGATAATCCTTTATTAGTCCTGCAGTGGGGAAATTACAGGATTACAGCAGCCTTGCTCACAAGTGAATAAAAGAATAATACAATAATACAATAGAAACAAGTAATATAAATAAATATAAGCAGTAAAACAGTAGAGAAGAATATTAATATACAGACTGAATAGAAAGTACTTAAACGTATTGCACGTAAATACACGTAATATACGTAATAATATTGCACCAGGTGAGTGATAAAGTAAAGTGAAGTAAAGTGTTCAGTTGTCAGAGTTGTCTACTCTACTGGGAGCTCAGCTGGTTGTGCAGCCTGACTGCAGCGGGAAGAAAAGACTTGCGGTACCTCTCCCTCAGACACCGGGGATGAATCAGCCGGTGACTGAAGGAGCTGTGCAGCGCTGCTAGAGTGTCCTGCATGGGGTGGGAGGCGTGGCTTATCATGGACGAGAGCTTACTCATCATCCTCCTGTCCCCCACCACCTCCACGGTATCCAGAGGACACCCCAGCACGCTGCTGGCCTACCTCACCAGCTTGTCCAGTCTCGTCCTGTCAGCTGCCGTGATGCTGCTGCTCCAGAAGACCGCTCCATAAAAGATGGCTGATGCCACCACAGAGTCAAAGAAGGTCTTCAGGAGTGCTCCCTGCACCCCAAAAGACCTCAGTCTCCTCAGCAAAAAGAATCTGCTCTGTCCCTTTTTATAAAGTGCGTGTACGTGGTCGGACCAGTCCAGTTTGTTGTTCAAGTGAACACCCAGGTACTTATAAGATTTGACGATCTCAATGTCCAGTCCCTGTATGCTCACCGGTATCGGAGGAGAGCGTTTACTCCGGCGGAAGTCCACCACCAGCTCCTTGGTCTTACTGGAGTTTATCTGGAGGCGGTTCCGCTGGCACCATCCTAAAAAGTCCTGATTGAGTTCTCTGTATTCCCTGTCATCGTCTGCAGAAATGAGGCCGACGATTGCAGAGTCGTCAGAGAACTTTTGCAGGTGGCAGTTGGCAGAGTTGTGGTTGAAGTCCGAGGTGTAAATGGAGAAGAGGAATGGAGCCAGAACGGTTCCCTGTGGGGCCCCCGTGCTGCAGGACACCCGATCTGACTCACACTCCCGTATCCGCACATACTGTGGACGGTTGGTGAGGTAGTCCAGGATCCATGCAGTCAGGTGGTGGTCCACCCCGGTCTGCTCCAGCTTGTCCCTCAGAAGTAAAGGCTGGATGGTGTTGAAGGCACTGGAGAAGTCGTAGAACATGACTCTCACAGTGCTTCCAGCCTTTTCCAGGTGAGAGAGGCATCTCTGCAGCAGGAAGATGACAGCGTCATCCACCCCGATGCCAGACTGGTAGGCGAACTGAAGTGGGTCCAGGGATGAACTCACCAGAGGGCGGAGATGGGCAAGGACCAGCCTCTCCAGGGTCTTCATCAGGTGGGCTGTCAACGCCACCGGCCGGTAGCTGTTGAGGTCCTTGGGCCGCGGGGTCTTTGGTACCGGTACCACGCAGGACGTCTTCCATAGTTGTGGTACTTTCCCCAGTCTCAAGCTCAAGTTGAAGATGTGCTCCGCTATCCCGCACAGCTGGTCTGCGCAGGATTTGAGGAGCCTTGAGCTGATGCCGTCTGGACCCGTGGCCTTCCTCACCTTGATCCTCCTCAGTTCCTTCCTCACCTGGTTAAGGGACACGCTGGGGGAGGGGTGCTGTGAGGTTTTGGAGTGGGTTGCTGGTTGTAGAAGGCTGAGTATGAGAGGTGTGAAGGGGAGCCGAGTGCTGTGGAAGATGGGGAGGTGGAGGAAGAGGGGGGGCAGTAATCCACAGGAGGTGCAGATGATGGGGGTTGCAGCAACAGGGAGGACTGGGTGGGGGGAGGGGTGGATGGCTGGTCAAATCTATTAAAAAATAAATTCAGATCATTCACCCACTTTTGGTCCCCCTCAGGCTGTTGGTTGGGCCCCTTGAACCCAGAAATGGCCTTGAGGCCCTTCCAGACACCGACGGTGTTCTTCTGTTGCAGCTGGTCCTCCATCTTCGTCCTGTAGACATCTTTCCCCTCCCTGATCTTCATCCTCAGCTCCCTCTGCACAGTGCTCAGCCCCTCTTTGTTGCCAGATCTAAAACCCCTCTTTTTCTCCTTGAGGAGGGCCTTTATCTCTGGGGAAATCCAGGGTTTGCCGTTAGAGAAGCACCGTACAGTCCTGGTGGGTACAGTGTTCTCCACACAGAAGTTTATATAGTCTGTGATGCAGTCGGTGAGACCGTCGACGTCTTCCCCATGGGCATCACTGAATACTTCCCACACAGTTGTTTCAAAACAGTCCTTCAGAGCCTCCTCGGCTCCATCGGTCCATCGTCGAACTGTGCGGGTCACAGCTGGCTGCTTCTGTGCAAGAGTGGTGTACACAGGCAGGAGGTGCACCAGGTTGTGATCAGATCTACCCAGGGGAGGGAGTGGTGTTGATGAGTATGCCTCCTTGGTGTTGGCATAGAGAAGATCCAGTGTTTTATTGTCTCTGGTGTGGCATTTGACATACTGGGTGAATGTGGGCAGAGTGGAGGACGGAGGGGCATGATTAAAGTCCCCAGAGAGGAGGAGGAGAGCATTGGGGTGTTTTGTCAACAGCCTGCTTGTCGCCGAGTGGATGACGTCACAGGCCGCTTCAGCGTCAGCAGAGTGGGGGATATACGCAGCCACCATGATAACATGCGTGAATTCCCTTGGCAGATAGTGTGGCCTCATGCTAACAGCTAACAGCTCAATGTCCGTTGTGCAGGTCTGCTCCTTAACAGTGATGTGCCCAGAGTTACACCATCTATCATTCACAAACACTGCCAGTCCTCCTCCCTTCCTCTTACCGCTCTCCGTTGTCCTGTCCGCCCGTATGATGCGGAAACCGTCCAGCGCAGCGTGCGTGTCCGGAGTTAGCTCAGTTAGCCAAGTCTCCGTGAACACCATGAGGCTACACTCCCGGTATTCCCTCTGATGGCGAGTCAGCGCCGCTAGCTCGTCCATCTTGTTAGGGAGAGACCTGACGTTTCCCATGATGATGGAGGGTAGGACGGGTTTGTAGCGTCTTTTTCTGGCGCGACGTTCCGCCCCCGCACGGCTTCCCCGTTTCTTCCTCCTCAGCTCGCGGGGGACATCGGGTCTCTCCTCGGGTAGCAGCACCGCCGTGTCCCGGAATGCCAACAGCTGGTCCCTTGTGTAAACAACTGGACCATGGCTGCGAGTTAAATCCCCAGACACAGAGGTGAAAATTGCAATTAACAGCAGGTAGACCACGACAAGCTCGACGTGTCTAGCTGCCATACTGCACCGTTAAAAAATTTTTTAACTAGTAGCAGGGGGAAAAAAATGTGACAAGAAGTATAATATAAGAAAAACTAAGTAGTGAGCAGGAGCTACTGTAAAAGGCAGCCACTCGTGACGCACTGATCCAATACCAATTCCGATACCTCGACTCAGGGACCAAACAACAATCTGTATTATCTCACGATGTGGATCTGATGGGAATGCAGCCCTGCTGTGACTGAATGCAACTGGAAACACTGAAGGAAACTATTTTGCAGTCTCATCATGGCTAATCTGCTAAACCACTTATGACAGGGGTGTCAAACATACGGCCCGCGGGCCGGATTCGGCCCGCCAGGGGGTCCAGTCCGGCCCGCGGGATAATTGTAAAAATGTGAGAAAAAAAAAAAATGGAAAAAAAGATTTGGAAAAAAAAAAAAAAACCTCAGTATGGATGCGAACCACTGATCCTCTGATTGTAAGACGTGCATGGTAACCATTGAGCCACAGACACAATTGATCACAGGACTGACTTTACTAAAAATATTGCCTAACTGCAAGGGAGTCTGCAGAGGAGAGCCCAGGCAGGTAAACAGTGGGCTGATGTCTGAATTGTTGGTCTTTATGTTTCTAGTTTATTGAAGAAAGACCTTAAAACAGGGTTTATCATCCAAAAACCTCCAACAATGATTTAAACAGAGAGTAATATTGTCATTATGTATGCGTTATTATGCTGTGATTTTACTGGTCCGGCCCACTTGAGGTCAAAATGGGCTGCATGCGGCCCCTTAACTAAAATGAGTTTGACACCCTTGACTTATGAGGTCAGTAGCGGCGTCAATACTCCCGGTTCGGCATATCGCATCGGCACATGCCGTATCTTTTTTTTTTTCAATAGTCACACGGTAACTTGTGAGGCCATTCGTGTTGCATATAAATAAATGAGAGTATTTATTTTTTTGTCAGTCCAAACTATCTTATAAACTAAACTTATCTCAGTATAAAAAGTATATAAGGTCTTGTCCTGGGATCTACCTCAAATCATTATTGTAATACCAAATAGGAAAAAGACAGCACGCTGAAACTTGACTATAACAACCTAAGCTCCTGTGACGAGTCAGCGTGGCAGAGGAGCCGATGGGGTTGTACAGTAGAGGAAGGAGAGTGACCCATGCTGGGGGTCAAGCATGGACTCACACCCCGTAGCATCGGCCGGAGAAAATACCGCTGATCTGATCAGAGTAGGTCAGGTCAAAGATATGTGCACATTCTCAGGCACAGGCACGGTAAAGTGCACACCCCAACTGTCACATGCACACACACACACACACACACACACACACACACACACACACACACACACACACACACACACACACACACACACACACACACACACACACAAGCCCACACACAGTTTACTCATAGCTTTGGCAAAAGTGCACAGGCTGCTCACAGCATTGGCAAAATGACATATTCAAAGGCGTGAAAGAGAGGGAGAGTTAACGGTGTGTATGTGTGTGTGTGTGTGTGTGTGTGTGTGTGTGTGTGTGTGTGTGTGTGTGTGTGTGTGTGTGTGTGTGGGTGGGGGATATCATCATTTGTAAACATCTGGGTCCATAATCAGTATCTCCCTCCCTCTAATTAATTCCCCTGCATCCTCAGTTTTCATCTCCATCCTTTCCCTTTCCGTCTTCCATCTTTCTACCAACAAATCTCTCCTCTGCTCTCCATCTTTTCACCATCCTCCTCCCCCTCTTCTTCTTCTTCTTCTTCTTCTTCTTCTTCTTCTTCTTCTTCTTCTTCTTCTTCTTCTTCTTCTTCTTCTTCTTCTTCTTCTTCTTCCTCCCTTTCAATGCACCAAGAGGCCCATATTTCTCCGGTTTGGCTGAAATGGAAACCATCTCAAATGCAGAAGCACACGCGCACAGACTTCAATAAAACCCAACAGGAAGACACAAATATACACACACACACACACACACACACACACACACACACACACACACACACACACACACACACACATGGTTCGATGTAAGGTTGGTTTCTAATGCCATTGTCATGGTAACGCTCCCTCGCCTCGTTCGCTTGCACAAGCGAACGAGGCGCATATCCCAAGAATCTGTGTGGATTCTTATGTAACTCCACAGCCCCACGCACACAGAGACAGACAGATAGATGGGAGTGAGTCAGTGCTAGACCACATAGTGAGAGCATCTGTCATCAGCGTTATACCTTTCACTGTGACAAGAACAGTATGTACCGCAGCGTTACTTCAGCCTCATTATGAGACACACACACACACACACAGTCACATCAGAGGCTTACGCTGTTTTACTAGTTGTGGCAACACCACTGGCTCATGTATCGGCATACTAATGACTAGTTTTGCTCCCTGAGGGCGGCTGTGCACGGAGATGGTGTTGGGTAGGTGGGGAGGGTTGGAGAAATGAGAATGGGGTCAATAGAGGCATCGCTATGGATGTAATGAAGTGACTGGTAATTTCTCGCCGCGGTGCGACACGGGAGGGAGTCACGGAGGAAACAAAATGGGCGATAACGACATGCGCAGGCCTGTTCGTACGCAGTGCACGGGTGTGGAGCGCGGAGGGATGAGCAAAGTGCCAGTGTGAAAGCGACTGAGTGCATGGCATCCTGCATCCGACTGCTTGGGTTAAAGGGATCTTGGCCACGTGTTTACCTCGCGGACGGAGCGGTTCGTCTGTTGGCACATTTGTGTGTGTGTGTGTGTGTGTGTGTGTGTGTGTGTGTGTGTGTGTGTGTGTGTGTGTGTGTGTGTGTGTGTGTGTGTGTGTGTGGTCAGGGTGATGCATTGCCCTCGCTGCTGCTTAATACATCAGGCGCCTGCCGTGTGATTTATAGAGGGATCAAAACAGGAGGCCAATGTGGATGAACAGGTTGAGAGAGGTTTTGATTCGAGCATCATGCTAATAGAGTCGCTGAGTTTCCACGAGGTTGATCAAAAGGGGCCGAGGTCAGTTTGGGTTTTTGGGTTTGTTGTTTTTTTTCAGACGATTTTGAGGCACACAGCTAAGAGGTTTACGAACTGCAGAGGTAACTTATTTTTTTACGCCTAATGGAACTGGGATGCAAAGGTTGTCACCCGCTCATAAGCTGGACATCAGAGCCCCTGATTATTTTTTTTACTTTTACATCATCACATTTCTTGACCCAGAGCAGCACTCTATTTTTTTCTTCAAGGCAGATTTATAGTTATGCTTCACTTCTGCTGCTGCTCTGTGTGTAGCTGACAAACTCGAAATATTAGACTTTGAGGAATCCATGAGAAGTCATTGCAAACTTTCCTTCTAAACATGTACATATGTAATGCCATTAAACGATCACACGTGTCAACGAGTGTAGCTGCTATATCTTTCCATGCCTTTAGATCATCAACATCTGGACAGTTGCAGTTTCAATCTGCTGCTGCTGCTGTTGTAACTTTTTTCGGCCACTATGTGATGAAACCTCGGGTATTTCCGCTTTGTGCGCCGACGATAACAGCAGCCCCTCCTGCTCTGCATCCATGAAGCCGTGTCCCTGTCACTATAAACACCTCTTGTCTCTTTTCCTTTTCTTGTGTTGTCTGAAACTCACGCAACCTAAAGTACAAGGTAACACAAATAACCACATTTCCAAAAACATGAAACACACAACCACAGCACTTGAGGGCCGTTAAAAGCTCTGACGATCAATGTTACTTCAGCCATAGAAAGGTAAAGCAATGGAATATCACTTCTTTTTCAACCTATAATGATCTTCAAACATCAATTCTACAAACTAGTTTTGCATTCGGCTACATGGCTATTTGAAGGGTATTTACTACCACAGCGAAGATGCGTAACTATAAATATAGAAAAAGCCACATTGTCCATCCAAAGATGGTGTCAATGCTGAAAACCTGAACAAGCAGTTGCTCCATCTACGATATCTGTCGACGGGATCCGAGTTGGCAGGCGGTGCAATAACTGTAGCTTTGTTTCAAGTTTGATACGAAGAGCCGAGGTGAGGAGGCGCGGTAATCGCGGCCGGCGGCTCGCTCGCAATCGGCTCCTCAAAGTCGTCCTGTTTGCGTAAGCGTTCCTGGAGAAGCCACGGGCCAATCATCTCCTCCACTCCGAGACCGAGGACGTCTGTTTGCGGCACAGCCTGTGGTGCGTGAAATCTGACTGTCAGGCTCTGCTGACGCACCTGCCTGCGGACACGCGCCAACGCGTTCACACACACACACACACACACACACACACACACACACTGAAGCTGGTAATTGGGCTCATAAAGCCAAAGGACAAGAACAGCAGAATCTCACCCCTCTGCCTTTGTGTAGTGTAGTTCGAGTTGTGGTCTGTGTCGCAGTTCAAAATGCCCTGGCATACTGTCGCCCTCCTAAAACCAGGCAATTTCCTGTGAGGCCATTGGAGTGTGACAGCAGCAGGTGCCTAATGGGCAAAGCTTAGGAAACAGAGCATTACCAAAATCCAGCAAACTCAATTGTATTAATCCGCGGGATTAGCACCTTTAATTCTCAACACGTTTCCAGTTTAAAAAGTCTTATTTTCATGCTGAAAATGGGAGCAGCACGTGAGGGGAGTATTCAACTAGTTCAAGCGTAAAGCCGAGGAGTTTACCTCCTTGTTCTACTTGGGAAAAAGCTTGATCGATAGTTGGTTTATCCAAAAAGAGAAAAGAGGAGCTGTGGAGGAGATGACCACTCGTCTGGGACTCAAATCAGAGTCTCCCGTTTTCCACGTGCACCTTCTGGTTTTACCTGTCAGCTTCATGATGAGCGCCGCTCTCTGCAATTAATCCTGCGATCAATCCCATGTTGATACCAAAGACTCATTATCTTAACCCCACACTGGCCCTATAACGGCACTGAAAACTGACAGTTTTAATCTGCCTCCCCACCGCCGTACCCTCCCGTCTCCCTTACACACACACACACACACACACACACACACACACACACACACACACGCACACACACACACACACACACACACACAGCTTTCAAATAAGGGATTTAGATTACAATGAACAGAGCTAGCTTCATGGCGATGTGTACTCCAAGGGTGAGCCTTATTGGAATTCATATAATGTTTGTTGACTCCCTTCATATAAACAGGTGGCTGTGTGGAGATAACGTGCAGCATATTGTGCTGACAATGATGCGCCCCGCACACACACACACACACACACACACACACACACACACACAACACACGTGTGTGCTTTTTTAATCCTAAAGCAGTCATCGGGACATTTATTAATCTCTCTATTTCAGAAGAAGAGCGCCGAAGTCTTTCAGGCGCACGAGCAGGGATTCCTGAACAGATGTCACCTCGTAGCCACCCAGTGTGAAGCTGCAACAACAAAACAAAACCTGTTTTGTTTTGTTTCCATTACTGCTGGAAGGTGTACAATTAAAAGGCTCCATCTCTCTGTTCTTCACCCCGGCTCCTATTCTTCCAGGTAAACCTCCGGTTCATTCTCATGGCTCAATTTATTTCTCTTTTTTTTCAATTTAGATGACTCATACGAGTTCACGTGTGTAGTTTGGATGTGCCTGACAGAAAAAGATGAATACTTTTTTTTTCTTCTTCAAATGGAGAGAAGAGGATTGGTGAAGCTCACGCTTTTATTTGGCTCCTCGTCGTCAAGGTAACAGGAAACCAACTGTCACCTTATTGATCCACGGCTCCTCTCGTCGCAAATTGAAGATCGGAACAAATATGGAAGTGCAAAGAATGTGTGTGTGTGTGTGTGTGTGTGTGTGTGTGTGTGTGTGTGTGTGTGTGTGTGTGTGTGTGTGTGTGTGTGTGTGTGTAGCCCTGTGCTCCTTCCTTTGATCCTGATAAAAGAAGGTTTTTTTTGTCTCTTCTCCGGCTGCCTTAGCTTAACGCCACGTCCAACATGCTGACCTCGCCACTTCACATCCGGTGCCAAGCCAACCTCTGTATTGATTTCTCATTCCGAGGGCTCAGAAGCGCAAGCTGACAGCGTTGACAAAAGCCATTACAATTCATCACGGCCGAATCAAATATACTTCAGACTGTGCTGGAATGATTTAGGACACTTGTTAAAGGTGCTTTAAATAAGACATTTTTTTCTGCGGCCCCATGAAAAAACAATATATACCTGCAAATAATACGGGACAATTTCAACTCGTCAAAGAATGAAAAAACATGTAAGGCAGTCGCAGTAAAATATTCCCTCTACTATTAGTGTTTGGTCTCCAATTACTCTGCAACCTTGCTCTATTTCTGTCCATGAAAGGCCACCATAGCTGTGCCAGAGACTGAGACGTGGACACGCGTTTCACTTCTCTTGGTCACCGGCGGAGGCTCAGACCGTACGGTATAAATAACTGGATGCTCCTTGAAAGCCGCTATGACTCACTCAGCCCACACAGCTTTTATTTGAATGTTACAGTAAATACTAATAGCGCTCTTACTGTATGGGATCAAGAGGACGACATCACTGTTGGCTGTTGACTGAGGAAAGCATGAATACATCTTTTTTACATGTCATTTAGCTGACGCTTTTATCCAAAGCGACTTACAATAGTGCATTCAATCATGAGTACAAACTCAGAACAACAAGAATCAATAATCAATAATCACTAAAGTACAGTTTCTTCAAAAGAGTTAAATTACAAAAATTACGTTTTTAGTTTTCGACGGAAGATCTTCTATTTGATTTTGAAGAAGGCACTGTTCAAATAACGAGAGAAGTTCTGTTTTGGCTAAAATCCTAAATTGAAAAACGGATAGTAAAGTTACATGGCGTTAAACATTTATGCGATGAAGGGTTCAAGTGTGTCCCGGTTTATTTCTTGTTGCATTGCACAGGAGTGACATAGAGCTGACAGGAAGTACCCAATTTGTTGCCTATCAATGCATTGCCGCTGCAATGATCCATGAGATGAAAGTAACGTTTTAGTTTTGCATCCGAGACAACCTTTGTTGCCACCTTTTACAACGTATTTACATGTTGTACCCTGTATATGTAGAATTATGTAGAAACAACCACGGCTGCTCGCAAACATGCTACTTCATATCTACCATTATTAAAAACCAAAGAGACAAAAGGAGTCAAACTCTGGATTTAAAAAGTGTTTTTTAAGTGAACTAGCTGTCCCAGCATGGCCGTGGGCTGCCGGGGGAACGACTCCTTTCCTCTTTCCTCTTTCCCGTTAACTTGTTTATCCCTTCACAATGCAGATGTCCTCAGCTCGTACGTCAGACCTCTCTGTTGCCTGCGTTTTTGTGCTGTTAATTTGTGTAATTTCAGCTCCCTCTTCTGTTCATCTGCCTGCCCTCGTGCTTCTGCATTTATGATGCGTTCGTCAGGCCTGGAGATGCCAGAGTGCTGGGTGTACACTGGCAACGTGACCGAATGGGACAAGCATCCTATGGAGGGACGATTGCCGAAGGTTGTGTAGGAATGTATATGAAAACACATCAACAAAGATTTGCGCAAACATCAGATATTCTCCAAATCTGCAAACATACAACCTCACTACTGCTTCCAGCTGGACTCGGGATGAACAACATCACTCAGCAAACACGATAATGGTTCTTATCTAGAAAGCACATCGAAGACAGATTCAACACAGACATAACTATCTGGTTCTGAATTCCAAGTACAAACTGTGCGACCATCTTTCCTCCGCGCGAGATCCAAAGCAGAGATAGATCTTGAACAATTACACCGAGCGAGCGGTCTGCTCCTATTCCGACGGACACAGGAACCCAGGACCGCCACAGATGGGAAGTAGTCACTGTGCAACAGAAAAAGGCGGAAATTAAGATGAAAAATGTTTGGAAAAAGGTGCAGGAATTTGAGCTGAGGAATGAAATAAGTAACCGACAAATAGTTTGAAAATGTAATCACAGTTGAGTCAAAAAAAAAAGCCATCGTTCATTTTTCTTGCTTTGTTAAATGTGAGGATTTGCTGCTCTTCTCTGAATACCGTTATGGTTTGAAGACGTCACCTGGCTTAAACGACACGTATTGATTGGACGTGCAGCGTGCTTAACTGCTGGTCACAAACTGAATGGTGTCAAAAAACAACCCCCTGAAGGAGACAGATAATAGTCTTGATTTACCAATGTGCACCCGGAAGCATTGTTATTTTTTATTGTTGCTGCATCGTGTGCATTGGCATTCTCGCTGAGCAGGTTTATCGTTTCTTTTAAGGGAGAAGGGGCGTGAAATCCCTCTGATAAAGTGGTTATAAAGCTGCGTTACTGCAGCAACATTTAGCAACCGATTGTCATTTTAATTGCCACTTTGCAACACACTAAATGTTGTATTCCTTAAGGCAAGAGATCATTCCTTCAATACCCTTCCTCCTATTAGTTTCAACAAATGAGTGCATTTCTTTGTGTTGCCACTTGTTTGTTCATTTAATTTAAGCAGATTTAAAAGGATTGATCGTTCGCTAAATCCATTAAATCCTTTAGGTGTGTGCACGCCTAATATCTTGATTCATCCCTGAGAGAAAGGGGAGCAAACACTAAAACAGGAGATGAGGGAGGGATGTTGAAAGGGTGACGATGCATGGAGGACATTTACTTTGAAGTGTTAAGCTCTGCAGACAAAGCTTCAGCTCACCCTATAGATGTTTCAGGAAGAGTGATGTAATACACACACACACACACACACACACACACACACTGACCATTACGGGCATCAAATTCAGAGATTATACCTGATACCTGATAAGGTGCATTACAAACGTGTCTGGTGTTTATAGCAGCCCTCTAATCTTCCATCTATCGCTTCCTCTCTCTTGGTTCCTCATCCCTCATCTCTGTCTCCATTTCCGCTCCCTGTCTCTGCGGTTTTCCTCCTCCTCTCTTCATCTCTGTCACTGTCCTCCAGCTGGCTAGGTGAGATAACTTCTCCACACTGAGATACTCTCAGCTCATTGGCCGGGTGACAGAATGCGGGGCACCAATCAGACTCTGCATCATTAGTCGAGGGGATCAGGAGCTCTTATCTGGTGCCGGACTGCTCTGACCTGTCCTCCACACCGCACCACTCTCCTGAAAACACACTGCAGTCTGGTGTGTCCGCACCACTGCTACATTTTTGTTAATTTCTCTTCGACCGCAGGAGTAAAAGATTTGTTTGATCGATAAATGACTTACAAAGTCAAAAAGAAGGAGTCGGACCCTGGCAACTTTGAACTTGTGTGAATGTGGTTCGTAACGTCATTCATTCATCGCCAGCGCTTCCATGGATGATGTAAAACAACTTCACCTGTGTGCAAGTGTCCGTTAACATTTAATAAGTCTGAGAACACACATCTTTACCCGACCTTAAGAGAGCACAGCTGCGGCCGGCCAACACGTGAAACCAGGGCGCGAGGAGGGGAGCAAGTGTGAGGAGTGTGATGGGAGGAAGATGAGAGGGGATTGTTAACTGTCATAATAAAACAACAAGTCCACAGACATGCTCGCGGCTCTGCGAGGCCGCATTGGCACAGTGGAGCTGGTCAGCAAAGCTCAAAATGCTACCATGCTGATATTTTGGCATCACGTTGAGATGTATTTGCTGTTATACTTTAGTGCGTCTTTACTGACCCGTTACCGAACATTAACGCAAAACAAATCCACAAAGAAAATGAGAAATAACAAAAAAAAGAAAATGTACATTCCATACAAACCAATCACAGTACACGATGCACACCACGTGCTCATTTCATGCACGTTAATGTTCACCGCTCAATTGAAAAGATTTTCTCGTTCCGCTCACTTGAATCATGTCCTGTTCTCTCTCGGTGTCACGCTAAGCCACTGAACTATCTGGCTTGAAACCCTACTCGCTATTAACACACACGTGTGGAAGAAACTGTGTTTGGAAAAGTGTGAAGACATTTCTTTTTTTTAATCACATTAGTTACATTTAGGACTCAAGCTGCTACAAGCTGTTGCTTCATGCTGAGGGATGAGTGCCCCCTGGTGGGCGCTCACAGACTGTTCCTCTCAGTGACGCTCGACGCCTGAACACTTTTACTAGTCCTGTGCTGCCATCCTGTGTTTGCATCGCATGTGAGCATGACTGTTCGGTGCGCCACTAACAAAGTTGCCCTATATACTGTATATATATATATATATATATATAGGGCAAATATATATATATATATATATTGCTAAATAAAGTAGAGTAAGATATTCCAGTTATAACATCTTCAGAAACATCTTCAAATGCTCCGGGCTGATACGATACATAACCTCAAAGTGTGCTCATCACTGACATTCGACATTGACAGCGTGGAGACAGACTTGATGCCAGTAAAGGTTCGCTGGTCTATTACCGTCCACCAGCAACTAGTGGTCTGCCTGACTGTTTCCAATAGGTCATGCGGCTGCTATATTTGACCTTTGTCAATGTGCATCTTTGCCTCCAAGCTTCAAATATGATAACATTTCAAACAGGAGGGCTCAGGCAAATTTAAATAAGGTCAAAGATCTCCACACAAACCCACAGCATCCCAGAGAAACAAACAGCTCAATAGAAAGGCGTCTGAAAGGCCAAATCAGTGCGTGGTTTGAAGAGCACCGACTCATAATGAGCTCCATGGGCCGATCACAAAGGTGAGTCTGGATTATGAGGTAATGTGTGTGTGTGTGTGTGTGTGTGTGTTGCATTCAGCGCACTTCCTGTCGAGTGGCAGTGTAGCGAGGCCGCATGTCGTCGTTACTAATGGTGTGCGATTGCTGAAGTCCACGTGCACTTGTTAAAGGAAGCAGTTCCACGTTTCAGCCAGCAGGTGGCGCTGCAGCTGGCTTACAGAGCACTGGGAGGCATGTGCAGTCAGTACACATGACCTCATTGGGATCCAGTAATATGATGTCACACATTAACGCGGCGCTGCCTGGCTCATTGTATCGTTTCAGAAGGCTGAGGTCATGTTGACTCATCGTCACCGGGCTATTCTGAGATGAGCGGTCTGCTCCTCCCCCGGCTGCATCGGCCGGCCTTAACTGTACCTCTGGCAAGGCTGAAGAGGAGAGACTCAGCAGGTCTCATGACGAGCTCTGAAACGGCGAGGCCTTTATTTGAGTCTGATGTGGTCAGACGCAGAATAAACGATGTGACAATGTTGGACCCGTCCATGAAAGTACCGGCTCAGATGCAGACAATAACCAGCTCAAACATGTCGTACAATACATTTGGTAATTAGGTCATGAGAAAAAGGTAAACGACAAAAAAAACTGCCAGGTATGATAGGTATGGAGGTATGGTATGGATAGCACTAAGAAATTCTCTGTTGATCGACTAATCGGGTATCAACTAACTGTTGCAACTCTACATGTGTGGGGTCAGTGGTTCAGTCACAAACTATATTCCATATATTATCGCTTCATTTTTTAAGTTTTGTGTGGTTTTATATGTATTATTTTAATGTTGAGCTTTGCATATTTCCATAAAGGCCCTCCTAAGGCTGGCTATTGAAATCTAGCTTGGGCTATAAATGCTGTGGTATGTGGCACTGGTCCATGCTATATACATGCCCTTATAAATATAAACACTACATGTATGAATAGGGTTTTCTACAGTGCTTTGACCAATGCAGGGAGTGGAATGAACTGTCACATATCAGTTCCCATGCATGGACCAATGCTATTAGCCAGATGAGTTTCATAGCAATTTTAAGGTATCCCTGTTTGTGTTTTGTACATTTGTTGAGCTTCTAAGGATGTCCATTGCAAATTAGCTTGGGCTATAAATGCTGCGCTATGTGGCACTGGTCCATGCCATATACTTGTCCTTATAAAAATAAACACTATGAAAGATATGTAATGTGAAAATATATGTCCCGATAAAAATAAACAAGTAATTTCATGACTTGCAATCGTGTTATAAATACCATATCTCTGGCACATTCACAGTATGTAATGGATATTATAAAAGTAAAAATGAGCACTTTGACCCCTTTTATGGTCACCCCCATCATTGTATGAATGTGTGTGTGTGTGTGTGTGTGTGTGTGTGTGTGTGTGTGTGTGTGTGTGTGTGTCAAAATGACCATTTACTATTCATAGCGACCATTATGATTGGCTCTCGAAGTAGACAAAATCCTCTTTCGACCATCTCCGTCCTGACCTACTCAGCAAAACCCCTGTGTAATAGATCTATAATAATAATCAGATTTATCATAATCCATCTCGGATGAACATTAACAGCACATCTGCTTCCCATCAGTGGTTGCTTTCCTCTCGTCTTTTCCCTCGAGAACATTAATATTGATGGAGGAAGGCTGACCAAGCTCTCTCTCTCTCTCTCCCTCTCCCCCTCTCTCTCTCCCCTCCCTCCCTCTTATACCCACACCCTAGATGTAGGCAGGCGTGCACACACCGGCAGATTCACTCAGCTTCCGCATCGCTCTCCCCTTCTCCATCTCTGCGTCTCTATCCCTCCCTGCTCTCTCTCCGCTGGTGGATTTTAGCGCACTGCTGTGTTGAACACCGGTAAGAACGAATCCTCTCGCCTTCAGTGTGTTTGTCGATGTCTCTGTGTCATGTGTGTCTCTTTCGGGCTCTCTTTAACTGGAGCCAAACAAAGGATCGGGGTGTGGCTGGATGAGCGGAGGCTGCGTGCCGATGGCTGCTGAGAAATGAGGTGAAAGAGGGATGTTGAAGGATGATGATGGTGATGGTGGCGATAAGGGAGCAATATAGCAAATGTTTGAAAAAACGTAGGTTTACTGAGTGAATTGAAAAAAGGTGAGGTTACGACTGCTGCTGTTGATGTGGAGACTCGGCAGGCCTGGATACAGACACCATTTGACAGCTAGAGGGTAATCGAGAAATGATTCGGTGTGCCTCCTTTCAAGAAAGTGAAATATTTTCTGGCCATGTGCCCCACATGTCTCTTTCTATGTCGAAACCAATTCTATTAGGCCTCCCGCCCATTCAAATTCAGACGAGTGAGAATGATTTTACAGTGGCTTGCTTTGTAAAAAATTACTGTCTGCAGGCTCGTGGGCTTGTCACATTTCCACAGCAGTCTCTGACAGAGCAGTGGTCCAAACAGGCGTGACTGGGCCAGACTGCGCGAGACGGATTAGTCAGACCTGCTAGGTCGGGAATATGACTGCAGTGGAGCACTGCCGAGATCCACGAGGAGGCTGCAGGGGTGGATGCAGAGGCAGGGAGAGAGAGAGAGAGGGGAGAGAGAGAGAGGGGAGAGAGAGAGAGAGAGGATGTGTAGGAAAAGAACAAAGACCTCAGCCTCGGAGAGGGAAAATGCAAAGACAAAGGGAGGAACACAGGGTGATGTAACAACATAGGCACACGTTAGCTACATGGGCATTTTGGAGAGGATAAATATCAAGACGGAGCATGTGCGAGGCAGCGACCACTCGCAGGCATCCATGTGGACATGACTGAGCTGCACATGTCGTAGCCACTCCCTTTATGTGCAGTCGGTCACAATGACTATCTGTAATAGCAGACAAAGCCATCAGCATTTCTGACTGGTGAAGGCATTAGGTCCTACACCTACACTATAGAATATACCTAACACAATAGATGATTATGTAATGCTGCATTATCAGGGTGATGGGCGCCCGGGAAAGGTCAAACGTGTGTGCTCAGGTGTTCTTCTCATCTTTCCACAGCCAATATGTCTGACAAGCCCGACTTGACTGAGATCGCCCGCTTCGACAAGGCAAAGCTGAAGAAGACGGAGACGAAAGAAAAAAACCCTCTGCCCACCAAAGAGAGTGAGTGTGTCTGTGCGTCTCTGTTCCTGTGTGTTTCTAGCCTACACCCCCCCCCCCCCCCCCCCCCCCGCAACATTGTTCCTGTCGGTCGCTACTCATCACCTCCACTGCCGTTAAAGACCACACGCTCAGCTGGAAGCAAACAAAAAAACTGCATGCTGCAACTGATGCTGCAACATCAGCACGTCATTGATACAAAGCAAATCCACAAGCAGCGGCAGCATCCTCTCATATATAATATGCAATGCACACAAGCCTGCTGACCTAAACTGTCTTCCTCTTCTCTTCCTCTTCCTCAGCCATCGAGCAAGAGAGGAAAGGCGATGCCACACCTTGACTTCTGAGCACGTGAAGAGAAGACGCTGAGATGCCACAGAAAAAAGCACTTTCTTTTGATTATCACAGTATTTCAATCTCTTACTTTGTCTTCGGATAAGGGTGCTCTTGAGCTCCCTGGGGTGCCGTATATACGGCGTCCTCACGTGGGGGCTCTCTTACCACACAACTTTAGCCTGGGTGCCTGTCTTGCACTGTTAGCCTCACATGTCTCCAATATTGCCAAACTGGGGAGTGGTGTAGTGATGTAGCACAGAGAGAGAGAGAGAGAGAGAGAGAGAGAGAGAGAGAGAGAGAGAGAGAGACAGGCATCCAGGCTATAGGGGAGGGGGGAGGGGCTTGAGCACTCGGAGTCTAATCATGTGGGATGTTTTCTTAATCAACTTTTTACTTTTCTTTATGAAATAAATATGAAGACATGTAACCAGTCACCCCTGTGCATATTGCTGTCTCTTTTGTGTCCATGTGCAGACTCTTACAGATCCTCATGCATGGACTCATCATACACGGCCATACACAATAAAACAATGAGGGTTTTTGCAATTGGCCTGCACAGTATAAAAGTATTGCAGAGTACGATTATGTAATTCACGCCTCGCGAGTGCATATTTATGGACATGGTTCAATGCGCAAGCAGGGGCCATGTTCCTGTGTATTTTACAGAAAGAAACAACACACTTTTTTACACCTTAATTATAATGGCATGGCACTCTAATATCAAACACATTCATAGATAGAGAATTCTGAAGCAACATATTAATGCACTTATGACGAAAGCCAACTCCTGATTATGATAACTTGTTTCACCATCTCCTTTAAATTGGCTCAACATGGCAATTTGCTGATGTTTCTAGCTTAGTCTGCTACTTTTTGCTTGGCATTAGAGCTGAAAGGCAATTCTGATAATCGGTTAATTGTTGTCATTTTTAAGCAACATTTTTTAGGGACAAGTCAGGGGTTTCAATGATTCCAGCTTCTCAAATAAGTATTTGCTAATTGTCTTAGTCTTTTATGATAGCTAATTAAAAATCTTTTGGTTTTAGAATTTTCATTGATAAAATAAAGCTATTTGAAGACCTCTCCCTGGGCTCTGGGGAATTAAGGGTATTAGGTTTTTTTTCCACTATTTTCTGGCATTTTATCAACCCAACGAGCGCCACTTGATTTGATTCAGTGACTATTAACAGCAGCAACACAGTAGTGAAGACAGGGCTGCGTAGCTTAGCAGGAGCTAGCGGGCCAGAGCTGGAGGAACGTGATTGGCTGAAAGGCGAGAGGGGGGGGGGGGGGGGGGCGGGTATTGGGCAACATATTGAGAGAGTGACTGAATATTTAAACAAAATCAGCACTGTAATAAAACCACCACAGAATAAAGAAACATCTCTAATTAAAAAAAAATTAAAAAAATGTATGAGATCATAATAATAGAAAAATAATAACATTTTTAAAACAATCATTTGAGTTGAACAAGTTGTTGAATTATTTCAACTAATTATTCCCCTGCATTAAAGATGTGATGCTTCTGAATGTCGCCTATATTTATGTGTTATCCCACAACAGCAGCCCACCACACTGGTCATGTCACAGCCCCACCCGACGTCGCTGGCTGGCGTCAGCAGTCCTACCACCCATCCTCGGCCTGTCAAGCCCGTCACCTCCCGAGCCTTTATTGCTCCACTTCTCTCACCTCTCATGGCCATAAATCACTCGTCAGCGCTCCGCGGGCGGCCTAATGTGTCGGGGATGTCTGTTAGAACAATTTAATTAGTGCGCATTTTGACTGCATGTTATTTTAAGCGCCGTGTATGTCGAGGGCCCTCCACCCTGCACGGCTCCTCTGATGTGAGTGGCTGAGCTGCAATACACATAACTTACATAGAAAAACACAATCATAGGAGCTCTTGAGTTGTTGTTATTATCATGATTAACTTTACATTTGCTCTATATGACTAACTGTGGAAATAATGACGTTAATGTATGATACATATAAACACACTATTCATCAAATCTTTTGACAGGTGACCAACTTTTCTGATTTGTCATGCAATAATAATAATAACAATGCAATTGACTTAATTTCTGTAAATGACGTAACACGTGTGTGATTTGTCTCTGGAAGAGTTTCGGTGTTCACGAGACAACTGTAGCACCCGCGCTGAAACACGCCCAGCTGCAAGGGCCACTATTGTTCGCAGTTTATTAACCCATTAAATTCGTTAAAGGATGGGGACATAATTATGAAGCACAGCAGATTGATTTTGAATCGCTCTGTGTTATTTACAAGGTGTTGAGGGGCTCGAGGTTTCAGTCGTATTGCGGGGTGATATCTAATTAGTGGGGATTATCCTCACCTACACCTCTGCACTATTGTGTGGAGCCGCCCGGCTATTGTCCAGCAGGCAGAGTGGAGTGTCGTTTTAAGGGATTCTGAGTGGCTTAAAGTGGATTTGACATGTGTAAGCGATTTGATTTCAACAAAAAACTGCAATGTTAATCACTAACTCGGTAACTGAGTATATATGAAATGGCAGAAACTGGCATGATGATGATTGTTGATGATCGCAGTGATTATGGAGGATAAATCAAGGATAATTACAATTAATCCCAGATCTCTGCACTGAATGATCGACATGAATCTGTTTTGTTTTTTTATTTAATCTATAAATCAAAACCACCTATTAAACAAAACAATGTAATACAATAATAATAATAATAATAATAATAATAATAATAATAATGGTTAAGACATAAAAAGCTCTTATTTGTTTACACTCTTGTAAATTCCAGACTGTTTTCACACCAAGTGGTTTCCCAGGGAAACATCTATTATCCTATTATCAAGACGATGCCAATGTCGCCGATGTGTGAGGCAGTATTTACATGACTATATACCATCAGCGCCTGAAAGACTTTATGGCTTTGTCTTTTCCCCCTGGGGCACTGGTGCCATTTCCCAAACCTTTCCAACTACACATGAAGCCTAAAAACTGCCCTCAGTTCTGTATTTCTGCCTGTGGTGTAATAATGAGGAACCATATTGCATGTCTTATTGTGTGCGCTGTGTCGGGACCCCTCTTCAAACCCCTTAACAATACATCGGTGCATATTTAGGATTCACTATGGCTTTACTTACCATATATATGGCTGCATATTTGTAATAATACACCTGGAATGTAAATATTATATAATTAATATGCGATTTGTATATATCCTATTTGTAATGCTACACATGCAATGTAAATATGATTAATATGCGGTTTGTAGGTGTCCTATTTGTAATGCTCACAGGATGATATGCACTGCATATGCTCCCATTGGTGGGGATTAGAGCCTGGGAACGGCAGGTGAATGAATGAGGGGCTGTTTAAGTGTCTGCGTCACTTCTTTGAAGTGCACTTATGCACCGACGGCTCCCATTTGTCTGACGGACGCGGCGATCAATGTCGTCGTCGACGCATTTTCACAGTGAAACGTTACCTGCGGGACAAATCTGTCAATCAATGGGGGCAGGAACATATAAATATCATCAGCGAGGAGTCTGGCTCCAACTTTAGTTGCCCTTCCTTTCTCTCTCTCGCTCTTGGCACTCACTCGCGCCTGGGATACAAACACACAGGCAATCCTCCGTTGGGAATACAGCTGTTATGGGACCTTTGCATCTCCTCCCCAGCGTGGTGCTGTCCATGTGCTGTCATGTTCCGTTTGCATTAGCTTGGTACGTCGCTAACTTTTAGGATGCATTCGTGTAGAATACCACAGTGTGATGTGTGTTTGTCAGTGACCTTGGATTAACGTGGCTGTCCTGTTTTCTTCCTTATAGGACGGTGAATAATTTCCTCATGACTGGACCGAAGGTAAATGTTTTTTGCTCGATCCATCTGCATGTGTTGAGGCGTTTACGATCTCTTTTAGACGACTTCGTAATGAAAACACAGATTTGTGATATTGCAGTAATGACTAACGTTTCTCTTTTCTTTTTTTCCTCTCCCAAGGCTTTTCTCACCTATGCCGGTAGTGTGCAAGTGGGCGCACAGAGTGGGATGTATGAGTGTAAACACCAGTTTGCATTGGAGAAGTGGAACTGCCCGGAAAACACGCTCCAATTGTCCACACACAACGGCCTTCGAAGCGGTAAGATATTATTATCCATATATGTCTGTATCATATGCTTGACTTTGCAGCAGTGGGGTGGAGTGCTGTTCCAGTAACTGTCAGCTTGGCTGAAGCGCTTTTGCGCAAAGTTAATTCCTCCACCGCGGAGAGGGTGTTGAAACCGATTGTGCGCTGTGACCTCAACGGAGGAGGGACACAAACAAGCACTTCAGTAACGTGCTGGAACCACATTTATAAAACACCGAACATGCCCAACAGTATTACCCTATTCAAGCCCTATACACTGCCTTTACGCACGGTTTACGCACATTTTACGCACAGTATTTGAGTACAGCCTTTGCGCATGTATGAACCCAAATTAGAAACACAAACTAAAACCTTTCTGTTTTTTTTTATCGTAGCCACGAGGGAGACGTCTTTTGTCCATGCCATCAGCGCGGCAGGAGTGATGTACACGCTCACCAAGAACTGCAGCATGGGAGACTTTGACAACTGCGGCTGTGATGACTCCAGAATTAGACAGACAGGTACATTTATATGATTTGCACATCTAATAGACATGGCTGTTTAATAGACATGTCAGGTCTATTTAAACGTGTAATCCGTGAGGCCTTTTGTTCTGAGGACTGAATGTGCATTGTTTTAATCCGCAGGTGGCAGGGGGTGGATTTGGGGAGGCTGCAGTGATAACGTGGCGTTTGGAGAGAAGATCTCCAAACAGTTTGTGGACGCGCTGGAAGGTGGGCAAGACTCGCGCGCAGCAGTCAACCTGCATAACAACGAGGCAGGCAGACTGGTGAGATATGAATGTAATATGTGTTGGTAACTGTTTGTTATCGCTTTTTCTATGGGCTGTGTTGTCAAATGTAAACATGTTTTGGGAGAGGAAAAGTGATGTCTTTTGGCGGTGGCATTTACGCATGGGTTGAAATCCCAAAAGGAGAAAGTCGTGTCGGTTTGATCATTTAATTTATAACACTCTCGCTCTCTTTGGCAGGCCATCAAAGCTACCATGAGGAAAGCATGCAAGTGCCACGGAGTGTCTGGGAGCTGCAGCATCCAAACCTGCTGGATGCAGCTGGCCGACTTCCGAGAGGTGGGCAACTACCTGAAGATGAAGCACGAGCACGCGAAGAAGCTGGAGATGGACAAGAAGCCGGCGCGGGCTGGGAACAGCGCGGACAACCGAGGGGCCATAGCGCACGCGTTCCGGAGCATCGCTCGCACGGCGCTCATTTACCTGGAGGACTCCCCGGACTACTGCGTCAAGAACCGGAGCCGGGGACTCCCGGGCACCGAGGGGCGGGAGTGTCTGAAGGGGAACAACAAGAACGTGTCCCAGTGGGAAAGGAAGAGCTGCCGCAGGCTGTGTCGCGAATGCGGCCTCAGAGTGGTGGAGAAGCGCATCGAGGTCGTCAGCAGCTGCAACTGCAAATTCCACTGGTGCTGCACGGTGAGGTGCGACAAATGCAGGAGCGTGGTGACCAAATATTACTGTGCGCGTAAAGAAGGAGGGAGGAAACCACACAACAAAACGAAGCGCCGGCACCGTGCGTGAGGGCACTGATTTCCGTTTGTTGCAGAGAGACTCTATCTCCATCACTTTTCATTGCTGACAGCATTGTGGACATAAATAAGCATTATTCTGTATTATAAGAATGTTGGTTTTATCACGCCACCTGAAGCCGTTTAACGCACTTGATCTTATTGATTTGATCCTGTAAATAATGTTTTTTTTGAGGGACCAAACTCTTCACGCACTCGTTTGGATTGATTGCGTCTGTCTTCTGTGAAGTCTGAAAATTGTCTAATATTTTATTCATTGAAAATGTTACCAAATAAATATTTTTTCTACAATACGCATGACTCAAACTGATTTGTCCGGGGTAGTGTTTTGTATATTGGGGTCCTGGTGTCATACAGCCCCGAGGAAGAAGATAAACTGTTGCCTAATGCCATCCTTTGATGTGCGCCATGAGGCGTTTCCTAAACTCGTCAACCAATCAGCTGGATCGGACCCTCGGGGACAAAGAACAAGAGTTCCATTTGTTCTTCATTCAAATAAAGGAGAAAGTTGCAGCGCGCGGGGCCAAATAGAGCTCTACTTTGAGGGGCGACTGTATATAGGTGAAAATGGTGCATGCGTTTTTTTGGCTCCTGCCTCTTTTATACAAAACGTGTCCGGGACATGCTTGGTAAGAGACTATACACTGTTTACCGATATATTCTATGTGTGTGTGTATGTGTCAACCTAAGATTGGTCTCATTCTTTATCCTCCATCTTCCCCTCAGGGTGGCAAGTAACTTTCTTATGACGGGACCCAAGGTAGGTAATTACCCTGTGCACGTTTTGGATAACGTTTTGTAAATGTGAATCGGGCCAACAAAATGCCATTGCCTCTCCTGCAGGCCTACCTGACCTATGGAATGAGCGTGCAGGGGGGCGCGCAGAGTGGGATCGACGAGTGCAAACACCAGTTTGCGTGGGATAGATGGAACTGTCCCGACTCCGCCACTCAGCTCAAAGAACTCAAACGCGGTACGTTGCGATTGCAAATATGATTCCTTTATTGAGTTACGGACGCAGGTCCTAAAATGGCATGCGTAATGTCTATGCGTAAAGTGTGCCAAGGATATACAAGAACACAGGACGTTATACACAGAGTGCGTTGGGAACAGTATGAACATATGCGGGCATATGATATATTAATGTTCCATACATGTTGCGTGAACATTTTATTTGTTTGTAACAACATAAAGGCACACTTTATTGTTTTATAATCGCTTACATAAAACGCGATTGCCTCTTTTTCTCTCATCAACAGCCACCAGAGAGACTTCTTTCGTCCACGCCATTAGTGCAGCGGGGGTCATGTACACTCTGACCAGGAACTGCAGTCTGGGAGACCTCGACAACTGCGGTTGCGATGTCTCCAAGAACGGGAAAATCGGTGAGTTTCCAAGTAAAAACACATTACCCAGATTATAATATTATATCTACATGCATGCTGTGCCCATACAATGTATATTATTTACAAACTCAACTTTGGTGACCTGATTTAAGTTGTATGTTGTGTGCAGGCGGTCGTGGCTGGCTGTGGGGTGGCTGCAGCGACAACGTAGATTTCGGGGAGAGCATTTCAAAACAGTACGTGGACGCGCAGGAGACAGGGCAGGACTCCAGGGCTGCTGTCAACCTGCACAACAACGCGGCCGGGCGGCTGGTAAGTTCTGTTCACGCCACAAGCATGCATCTGCACGTCACATCCTTACAAAGTGGTTACCGGTGGTTAACTTTGCCAGGTTTCCAACAGGCTGTGAAGGCAACGATGAAGCGCATCTGCAGATGTCACGGCATGTCCGAGAGCTGCAGTGTCCAAACCTGCTGGACGCAGCTGTCCGACTTCAGAGAAATCGGCAACTACCTGAAGAGTAAGCACGACCAAGCCCAGAAACTGGACGTCGACAAAAAGCGCATGCGCGCCGGCAACAGCGCGGACAACCGGGGCGCCGTGGTGGACGCGTTCGGCGGCGTCGCGCAGACGGAGCTCATCTACCTGGAGGACTCCCCGGACTACTGCAGGAGGAACACCAGCATGGGGCTGTACGGCACCGAGGGCCGGGAGTGCGTGCAGCACGGACACGGGCTGACCCCGTGGGAGAGGCGCAGCTGCCGCAGGTTGTGTCACGAATGCGGCCTGAGGGTGGAGGAGAGGCGCACGGATGTGGTGAGCAGCTGCAACTGCAAATTCCACTGGTGCTGCACGGTGAACTGCGACGACTGCTCCCAGGTCATAGTCAAACACGTGTGTGCCAGGAGGGAAGGAGCGGATGGGAACGGCTTTAGACGGAGATACCGAGGACCCAAGTGAAAATAGATATATGTATATATGTGTTTATGGATCTATTACCTGTCTGCATCACAGTAAAGTATGTTAAGTAATGGCCCATGTTAAAGATGTTAAATGTCTCTTTGCACTTTTCACGTCTCATTGTATAAATACTTGAGTGTCTATTTATGAAGAATGTGTTTAATTAAAATAAAAGTTATAAATGAAGCCTTCTCACTTCAGTCAGTTTTTCTTTACCTTGTAAATCCAAGGGGTCAATGGATTTTATGACAGGGCACACAGGCGTCTATTAGAATAAGAATGGAGCGAATACACTTAACAGAGGATTACATGGATAACATGGTGCAGTTCGCACCTAACCAAGGTGTTGATCCAGCATTGATCCACTATCACTTTGATGTCGACGTGTATTGATGCCATTCAAAGAGCAGCGAGGCTTTTGAAAGACAAAAAAAAAAGGAAGCATTTCCTTCGCTAGAAGTCACAATTTGGCTTGATAATCCGTGACACCGCGGCCTATACTAGTCTTTGTCACATACGGCAGGCAATGCAAATGTATCACAATACATCAAAGCTCTGAGGGCAAACAGATTGTAACCAAACTCGTGCTTCTCAGCAAAAGTGGGTCACATTGAAATCCAGACATCACATTGTAAGTGAGACATGCAAGTTATACATGAGATAAATGATTATAAACTCAAGATTCCACCTTGAAAGCAAGTTAATTTCTAATCTTATAATTTGCAAGTAATTAGGCCCGAGAGGAGCCTGGTCTCCGCCCACTGGCCTCTCTGTGTCTAAAGCCATTCATTTGGCTCCTTCTCTCCTCTACCCCCCCCCTGTATCTCCAAAAATCTTCCTCTCAGCTGGACGCGTCATAAATCTGCCACTGCCTGAGCTAAATGAGTGATGGCATGGATATTACCTTCGTGAGGGGGTCCATGCCTGGGGGAGAGGGGGTGGGGGTGGTGGTGAGACAATTAAGGCTGTTCCACTACATTTACAGACCAGTTAAAGCAGGAGATACATCTAGAACTTACAGCATGGATGATCTTGAAACAATTGATCGACTGGTGTCACTTTAGATGGCAACATGGAAGTCAATGGAGTCCACACTGAAATTATTATCATCTATATGCACACTGTTTTTTGTGACATGTATCTCTACATGCCAAACAGAAATCTAAGCAGCTGTACGTACTGAATATACAGGTAACTGACACATGTATCCACCAACGTCATACAGCAACCTGTTATATGGTTGCTCAGCATTTATTCCAGCATGCACCATTGTGCTGCTGTATGTTCACAGTCAATAGAAACCGTCTTACTTATAGACATTGTATGCTGTTGTTCATTGTTGTATATATAAACACACACACAGTATTCACACCTAGCTGGCCTTGTTATAGCTGCAGTTCTACTTCCGTGCATGCACATTGAGAGAAACAAAAACAGAGTCAAATTGCTGCTATGTGAACTCATATCTGGCCAATTAAGCTGCAAATTAGCATATTGGCTCAGAGTCACTGATAAAAGCAATCACACAAACAGTTTTAGAAACACTGAAATACTTAAAAAGCCCAAAAGAAACCTGACTGTTGAAGGAACAAGTAACACTCTCACAGACCTAAACCCTCCCTCCCATCCTTCCCATTTGTCTGTTTGCTTCTGGGGATGTCCTGGATTTCCCATGCCGCCCTGCTGTGCGTTAATGAAGGTTTCGCCCCACTGGAAGTCCTCCCCGCTCCGCCCCTTCTCTCTGCTCTCCGCTGAGTGCATTATTGGTTCCATATTGGGCCATATGATGCTGTTGCTTGGCTGCGCGTTACAAGCTTGCTGATTAACCAAAGTGTCATAGGAGATTGTATATCCTGTTTTGAGAGATTCTTTCAAACATGTTGGATTTAAAAACAACCACATTAACTGAATATCATCTGACAGTGATTCAAAACCTTGTTTAAAAGTGCTGCATCTCGTGCTGTATAAGTGTACTCTATTTCATGCCTCCTCCACAGTGGCAGTATTGTGTCTTTCATTGGGGAGGTATGTTTCCCAATCAGGACAGAGGAGGAAAACCAGGGAGGGGGGGGTCGATCTCCCACAGAGACCCCCCAGGAGGACTCATGTATTCACCCAGACATGCCTGGGGGTCTAGGGGGATCTGAGCATGATTGATCATTCCTCCTCTCTGCCGCCCTCCTCTCTCACCTGGGTGTGAGATACCAAGAGGCCTGACGCAGGCTGTGGCCGGGATTCAAGACCTGACGTGGCCTTCAACTAGCCTTGTTATGAATTAGAGTAAAAAGCACGCATGAGATCACAACACGACTTATATCTCTAAGCAGCAACATTGACCATAACGCATATGAATCCAACTATTTAGAAGAGTTTGTCGACATTAAATCCCAGTTAGGCGTGAGTCTATTTAGATCGAGCCAGACTTAAAAATGTTTGAGAAAACTGCATCTCACATTAAGATCCAGTTGCTCGGTCAACAATCAGACACACAAGTTAGCACAAACAAAAGAAAACCACCGTATGCAGCTACAAGCATGTGGTAGCGTATGTAGTTGTGCAACAGGAAATCAGCAGGCTCTATGTTTAGAAAAGGAAATACAGATATATAATTTATAAGTGCTTTAAAACCACAGAGACATTTCTACATCAGTCTTTCACACGACAGGCAAGGAAGAAGATGCTTATCTAAAAGGCCAGAGAGGTCATATTTAACGTTCATTTTAAATAGGTTGAGTATGTTGAAGACTTCAAGAGCAACAGTTTTGTGAGACCACTGCAAAACGAAAAGCTGTCGATTAAACCCTTCATTTTCAAGTGGACGTGATACGTGCAGGAGACGAGCATGAGTTTAAATAACGTTCCCTCTAAAGTGGAGGTGCTGGGATGGAGTCCCCAAAGTCTGGCCGACTACATGAGGAGGGTGAGTATCAAAAGGGCAGCTCGAGGTTGAAATAAAATGTTTTCATATCTTCTGTAACAAGTCCAGGACTGTAGTTCCTTAATCTGCCAATAACTTGTACAATACAAAACAGGCTGTATAATAAGTATGAAACCATAACAATGCATGCAAATATGTTGCTTGAGTAATGCAAACAGAAGTTCATAATACATTTTTTAGATATATTTTTTCACCACAATTTGATGCAGTACATTTTATAACACTAAACCTAAAATGTGGACCTCAAAGACTGAGCTACTATAATATTTCAAGGCAATTATATAACTCCAGACATACACTTAAAGCTTATTTGCCTGCTCTAAAAGTCATCTGTGTCGTCTTCTCAGCTAAAGTTATCCGGCTGTGACAAATTAGTGATAAAGGCCAACATAAGTGGAGCAAAGTTCATGGTAAGTCTACATGTCTGCAGGCCGTTGCACACATTTACCATTCTGAAATGCTCAATTAAATGCTTAATCTTCTTTCAAATCTACGTCATCCAGGAAATGACTATGTGTGACCTTCAAGTGTTCCCCAGCCTTTATGTCCCGTAAGTCAGACGGAAAATATATTCATTTAATTGACAACAAACAGTATTTCCCACCAAAAATATTGCTTAACGAATTATCTTGTATCTTCATAGATTAGTTACTAAGATTCAAAGTGATATCAACAAGGAGAAGAAGAAGACCTTTGGTCTAAAGTAAGAAAACTGATCTAATGTTACAGCTCATATGTGAAACAGTAACACAACAACAATGCATAACGTTCTTATTTTCTGTGCAGATTGAAGGCACAAAAGTACCCAAAACCAGGTTAAGTACATTTTGAGTTCGACAATGCCACTGATATCATAAAGCCATCTTTCCTGAGGCCTGATGATACCATTCATTTATTTTCCAACAGTACTTGTACAGGAGGAAGAAGTCTGGGAGTCGGATGAGTTTGTAAGTAATACGCTACTTTTAATGATACAAACTTCAGCGTCAAAGCAAGTTAATCAAATTAAGTGACACATAACACAAGCAATAGCTCACATGTCTGGGTTGTGTGTGTGTGTGTGTGTGTGTGTGTGTGGCAGGACAGTGAAAGTGATAACGACGATGAAGGCCTACAGGAAGACAGCTACATCTGTGCTTTGACTGAGCCACAGACAGCTGAGCAACAAGACAGCGACGAGACCTATGAAATGAGCCCTTCCTCTGCAGAAATAATGAAGCCACCTCGACCTCCCAGAGTGGGTCAACTTCAGGACAACTTTTGTCGGCCAAGAAGGAACCAGACGCCTCAGAGACCTTTCAAAGCACCAGGTGACTGTACATTTACAGACTCCACAACCACCTGACCTATTGATGATGATGATGATGATGATGATGATGATGATGATGATGATGATGATGATGATGATGATGATGTTCATGAACTAATCCTTCTGTGAAACGTGTTGTCCCATCCCACACACCAGCCGGCCGGCCCAATCTGCTTATCGACAGGAGCAGGAAGCCTGGACCATCTGGCCCATCCCAGACAGACCTGACGAAATCAAGTACGTGCTGCTTATTTTGTATGGTTTGGGGCGGTTGCATCGGTTGAACAGCCAAATGTTGTGATCTCGTCACATTTCTGTTTTGCACTATCCATCATGTCCACAAGTGGGCGACGCTGTCAAGGCTCCTGGCTCATCCAAGAGCAACGTCCCTAAACCGAGAGTCCCCAAACACACAGATGTGCCTGTCAGGTAGGCCCAGCATAACAATGTATGAGTTTAGCAAGCCTGTCACTCTAGGTAATGCAATTATTTATTTATTTTTCCAATGATGCTCCATTTCATCTTCCCACTCTCAGAGCAAGTAAACCCATTCCAGTTCCTCCAGTGCCAACACAGACCGCTAAGGTTAACAACTCAATGCCAGGACAAAGTAAGGTGAGAAGCACATGTGGAATCACAATCGAGCCATGACTTCCATATAAACTGTTCTAACTAATGAGCACAAATTATATCAAGTGGGAGCTTTTCTGTGCAACGGCACAGTCATTTCACTAGGGAAACAGCAGATGGCGTTGTTGTAAAAAAATAACACAATGGTGGGACCCTTATGTCTGCTCTGAACTCAGGAGATTTGCTCTTTATTCACTAGGCTGGGTAACTGAGAATATCTGTTACATTTCTTTGACAACAACAATAATGTAAAACACATTTCTGTCACACCGCGAAAGAGAAATGATGAGGAGGAGGAGGAGGAGTTGGTTTGTCTAGTCCTTACTATGACTGTCTTGTTATGTTGCATCCAGGGTTTGGATCCCAGCTGGTATGGAGGACAGGTGACCAGACATCAAGCAGAAGTCGCCCTCAGAGAGGTGAACAAGGTCAGGTGATGCGTCTCACTCTCTCACCCTCCTCTCTCTGGAGCACAGACACACGTACACACAAACATGCAGCTGAAATTTACCAGGATCGTATTTGCAATATCGCGTTAAACTGACTGAATGTATGCATCCGTGTGGATCCGTAATATTTGTGTTTTTAGGACGGGGCATTTGTGGTGAGGGACAGCTCACAAGGCGCGACTGAGCACCCGTACACCCTGATGCTGCTGAAACAAGGCAAGGTTTACAACATTATGATCCGGAACCGAGGCAACTCCTACTCCCTCGGCACTGGCCTCAAAAGGACCAAGGTAAACTGAAAATGCTGACGCCTTTAAATAGTGATAAAATGAGGAGGGGAAAGCCGGTCTGTGTTCACTCAAAATAAACTGAAAGTTCACATCTTGTGGCACGCCTCGGGGAGTGTTTGATGCTGACTTGTGCCGCGCTGCGTCATAAGGTCCCCGTCATCTTTTTGTGTGTGTGTGCTGCTGTGCTTTAGAGTTTCCCCGGGGTGAAGGAGATGATTACCCATCACACAAACAACCCACTGGAGCTCATTGATGCCACAGACCAGAGTGCTGAAGCACAGAGGCAGTGCTGTCTGCTGCACCCTGCGGGACTCTGACCAGCACCAGCACCAGGCCTAATGTGGGTGTTTGTGTCTGACTCCATATGCTAATTTGTGTGCATGCATACGAGTGGCCTGTTCAAACCGAGCAGAAATGTCACAGTTTTTGCGAGCACAAAAGGTCATTGTTGTGTAACTCCTCCTTTTGGTTACTTTATTCGTTTGTAGTGGACAGAATGAAAGAAAAATAAAGGCTTTTTACATGGCTGATGGTTTGTATATTAGACTAAACTATGTTCACAGAGCATTACCTCTGTTCTTCATGCCTTTCAGGTCGAGCTGGCGGCTACTGCGGCTGCTTCAGCGCCTCTTGGAGTTTCAGAAACGCCAACTTGTCAGGGTGGCCAACACAAACGATCAGATCACATTGCCTCAGATGGGTTCGCACTGCAGGCAGAAAACAAATCCAGAAAACCTTGTTTCACAAGTGTCTCAGGTCAACACAGTTCTAGGGTGTCCTAGAGTCACGTTTCAAAATATATAAGGTTCCACTCCAAGGATGGTAGTACCTGAATGTTAAACTGCCTCTCTACTTTATCCTGTTATTATGAAGTGCTACTGGTATTCACTGCATATCCGACCCAAAGATGTGCTACTCAAACATAAGTACATTGCCCGAACAACGTACATTGTGTTTGAGATCAATGAGAAATGTATATCTATTCCCAAATATATTCTACACATTCATTCTAACCAGGTTTTGAAGATGTTGTGCACTAACTGAAAAAATGGGCTGCACTGTGCATACTAAATGAGTTTAATTTTGGAGGGTGGTGTTGAAGAACAAAATTATTTCACAATAAAAACAGAGGGGGTCCTCACAGACGGAACAATTAAAACACAGAAAAACTAAATGACATGAGTACTTGATCTTTTTCTTTTTAGTAGGTTTTCAAATCTGAAACTGGCAACAGCGCTCTAAAAAGAGGTTGATTGACAACTACCTGTACTATCTCTTTGACCAAAACTGTCTATCCCAAGCAGCATAAAAAAAAAAAAAAGAATAAGTTGCAAAATCCTGCCTCACATCAAATGGATGTGAAATCTTTCCGTTACTCCTATCTGTCCATCAGCATCGTGCAACTCTGCACCACTGACATCGACAAGAAAGGCTAAGCCGCGCAGCAGTTGGTGTGCAGTAATCCGATTTGGTTATCACTTTTCAGATCTCGGATAGCGGTTACATCATGCGCTTTGCATATTTGCAAATCGATCATTAAAGTCGTCCTACTGGCATCATTTGATTCTTACTGACATTTTGGAGGTGTAAAGGGAGCGGACGAGGATGAACAGTCAAACATACGTGCCAGTTGATCCATGCAGTGAGATAAGGAGTCCAGCCCTCTCAGTATGTTTTCCAGATCAATGCAGGCAGTTGAGGCAGCTTGATCTGTGCTCTTTTCTGTGTTCTCCATCTGGAAAAGAATTGCATAAGAACAAAGCAAGACTATGTCAACTAAAATTATACTACACAAAATCGTACAAACTTGAAATGAAATTCTGAATGCTGGTGTAATATCCAGAGTAAAATGTGAACATAAAATGTGATTTATTGAGCTGTGAACTGAGCCATATGACGGCAGTGTGATGGTGTTAACATTGACATCACTTATAAAAGATCTGCATTTTTAAGGTTGAAAATGGCTCAACGCGCGACATCCACTGTTTTAAATCAGCCCAGAAGGTTGAAGGACAATGCTGACAGATTCCACCAGTTGGTACTTATTTATGACATGAGATCATTGATAAATCTAGGTAGTTACTCTTTAATACATTTCAAAAGTAGGTGCCAGACATGGACGATGTAAAAAAGAAAAGAAAAGGAAACACCACAGATACATTCTCACTTAATTGTTTCTTTATTATTAAATTGAACAGGCTAAACACATTAGACTACTTTAAAACCCAAAAATCTAACACAAATGGAAACACTTGCAACAACAAGTCTGAATGAAACATCCTTATTTATTTTTTAACGCAAACAGTCAGAGAGCAGAAGCGTCGTCTCGTCTCTCTGGCATCACATTGAATAGTGGTCGTGGTCGTGGCAGCGGGATCAGTTCAGCCTCTCCGGCTCCTGGTGTTGGTCTCCACAGATAATAGCGCGGCATCTATAAAAAGCCTCGCTCAGGTTCCGCATGGAGGTCCCCAGCTCGGGACTGGTCCGCAGCGCCACCATGTCGTAACCCATCCAAGTGAGCTGCACTAGAACAGACACACAGATAACCTGGGTTATGACCAGACAGTGTAACATTACGTTTAGTTACCACAGCGCAGTGTTGCAATGAGATTCACACACCTGATATGTTCTCAATGGCTTCTATAATGCTCTCCAAGTCCTTGTTCAGCTCCAGCACGTCGTCGCTGCTGTCCTGCAGCGGCTCGGGAATGGAAGAGGAATCGGCCATCTGAATTACAAACCACCGTTTTGGCTTTTAACAGCTGGCCTGTCACGCAGACGCGTCTTCGCCAAAACTAACTTCCGCTAGCGGCAACACGCCGTTAGTTTACGTTAGCTAGGCTAGCTAAGCTAGCTCACGGCGCTGTGGTGTTGCGTCAGCAGCATGTAAATATGATTAAACACTCGATTCTGACGGAATTTCCATCCGTCAAAGGGAACAGCGGCATCTACAGACAATATCTGTAATTTAAATAATTAGTTTATGGGGTTAATTAGTTATTATCTCGTTTTAAAATGTGCAAAACTTACGATAAAGAGCCGTTTCTTCGGTAAGTTAGTGTGAAATAGAAAGTGCTCGCGCTAACTTCACAAGAAAAGAAAAAAACGACGCAATGCGCCGTGTTGTTTCATCACGTGATGATGTAACTTCCTATTATTTTCGGGATTATTTTCACCACACAAAACGCTTTCCCAAGAAAGCCCATTTCTGCCACATTTTGATCCTGTAAATCATAATTATGAGATAAATCGAAATTATGAAGATAGTTATGTTATAATTATGACGTACATGATCTTAATTGTGTTATCACAGTAGCAGATATGGTTTCCATACTTATCCCATAGACTTGTGTAAAAACTGCCATTGACTGTAGGCAGACTACACTGTGTTTTTAATAATTCAGAACATTATCAGAAATTATATTTTTAGCTAGCCTTATCTGTGAAACTAGGAAATATCTGGGGGGAAGTAGCCAACAAAGGAAATGCCCCCTGCAGCATTGGCTAAATAATATCCTAATACTATTATATTCAAATGATACTGTTTAAACTCTAAAAACTAAAACTCTATAAACAAAAATATATAAGCTCACTGTAATGCTGTTATTAACCCATTGTTCCCACTGTTGTGGTAGTCTAAAGCCACGTGTATTGTATTCCTTTGATATTTCTACAGCTAAGGGAACATTGCAAAGGTTTTTGCTAACTCTTAGTGTGGTAATGCTGTATAGAAAATAGTGATGCAATTTAATATGAATGTAACTCTAAATATTATCCATATTTAAATAAGAAAACATGAGTCGGAAAATGGTCTCTGTTCTGTCAGAGAAGTTTATTTATTTATCTCCGTAACGACTAAACTGGCCAGGATTAGCAAAACAGAAAAAAGAATGATTAAGTATATCATCTAAATCTAAGTTATTTAATTTTGTTTAAATATACATCATAATCCACAAAGAAATGACTGAACTCAATCAATGTTGGAGTAACAGCTTGAGTGGAAAATTATTTAATTGAGGGTAAACAAAACCCCTGGAGGAAGTGAACCAGCTGACAGCAGGAAAAAAAAACTGGGAGAAAAGCAGGAACAGGCTTCTCACCTGAGAACACAACCAATCAAACGAGACGGGGGCGTTTCCAGGAGACAAATAAAGCAGGTAGACAGGTGACATCTTGACATAAAGCAAGGGCAACCAGACCAGACAGGGGTGGAGAAGAGTAGCTTACAACTTGGAAGACTCTGAACGGTAAGAATAGATTCCACAATGTCTACGTTTGAGGCCCAGGGACAGTCTCCTCCTCGGTGTGGCCCGCAGTTCCCCAGCCTCGGCCAGGAGCCCCCTGAGCTCAGCATGTACAGTGACTGTTACTACCCTCCTCCCTCGCTGCCGAGTCCGCAGCGCACCACTCCGACCACCTACGACCTGAGCGACTACGCCACCTCCTCCCCGAACCCTTACCTCTGGTTCAACGGCTCCGGGATCAACACGCCGCCGTACCTGGCTACCACCGGGCCGCCCGGTAACCCCGGACCCCCCTTTGTCCCTCAGCACTACGGCATGCAGAGGCCTTACCTGGGTCCCGCCGGAGCTGGGGGTCCGGGAGGAGAGCTTAGCTGGTTCTCTCTCCCCTCACAAGAAGACCTGATGAAGCTGGTCAGGCCACCGTACTCCTACTCCGCTCTCATCGCCATGGCTATCCACGGAGCGCCGGACAGGAGGCTGACATTGAGTCAGATCTATCAGTATGTGGCCGACAACTTCCCTTTCTACAACAAGAGCAAAGCTGGCTGGCAGAACTCCATCAGACACAACCTGTCACTCAACGACTGCTTCAAAAAAGTGCCAAGAGACGAGGATGATCCAGGTAATATTTTCTTTTTGGTCTGTTTTTGGCTCTGTTTTGAATATCTCTCTCTAATGAGGGAAGACTTGTGTGATTCGCTTAATTTCCACGTCGTGTTTGTGATGAATGTGCTGTAGTGTTTCATTGGCGTGTGTTTCAAGCCATTTTCAAAATGTAAATTGAACCTCACCAACTCCACATTCTTACGCCCACAGGCAAGGGCAACTACTGGACACTCGACCCAAACTGTGAAAAGATGTTTGACAACGGAAACTTCCGTCGCAAAAGGAAGAGGAAGTCCGATTCCCTCTCCGGCGCTGACGGCGGCTCAGGGGCTCCGGAGTCATGTGACAGCGAGCGGGGGAGCCCCAAGGACTCAACTGCCCTGAACATGTCTCCCACGGCGGACAGGATCCCCTCCCCTTCATCGTCAGGCCCCGCGCCTTGTCTCAGCAGCTTCTTGTCCGAGATGTCCGGCGTGACAGCCGGAGCAGCTGGGGAGGTGGGAGGCGACGGGCTGAGCAGGCCGCTGCAGATCAACCTGCCTTTGGATGGGCCTCACAGACCCACGCAACCTGGAGGCTTTAGTAGCTACTCCCCTAACTCAGGTGGCCCAGAGTGGGGACCACAAGGGCCAGCTCCCCCTGTGCTCTCCTCTTCACCCACCCACTCCTCACTAGGCTACGTCAGCCCCATCCTCAGCCAGTACAGTGCGTCCAGTGGGCATTTCTACCCTACGCTGGGCTCGACAGGACTCATCTATCACCGCGAGGGTACAGAGGTTTAATGAGACATTAAGGGGGAGGGGGGAGTTTGGGTTGAAAAGACTCTTGACGGGAAATGTTACCTGTCTGGTCACTTTTGCCAGAGAGAGGTTGGGTTCTAAAAGACAACACACACACACAAACACACACACACACACACACACACACACACACAGATTGCGCTGACTGAGACAGTTGAGATCCCTGTAGCGTGTGACAGCAGAGTAAAAAAGGCTTTGACTCCCACAGTAACAGCTGAGTCAGCGACTACGAGTGTCCCTCCCTGAAACCGCAGTCATCCCCGCTATCAGATCCTCAGTCAGCTTTTACTCAATTTAAAGCCGGTCTCTATCAGATCTGACTCATTAATAACAGATCCTGGATTTGATCTGCTGACACCAGGTCATTCCACACTGCTATCTGTGATTCTTTGATGGTATCACCCATACAACGCTCAGACAGCACATTTAGGAGTAGTTCATTACACCATTGTCTACATATGGGAGTGTGTAGGAATTAACAGAAGGTAAAAGGTAGATGTTTTTTGTAGTACTAACGCTTAAATAATCTGATGTCTGTTTGGTGTTATTGTACATTGTAAATATGTCAATGTGTTGTGTAACGTTATACATTTATATTGTTGGTTTGTTGGTACCACTGTTATTGTATACAATTGATTCCTAATGTATGTGATATGCTATATGTGTTGTGTTTTTGATATGAATAAAAGGTTTCAGAGTTCCACACTTGTATTTCTCAACTTATTTTTTAATGAAGAATAATTATTCAACGCACCCTCCTCTCAAAGACCAAAAGAGGAAAAGAGCATAAGTCAGACAATAAGCACTCGCTGACAGAAAACAGTCTCGTCGGAAAAGCGATGACCAGGAGAGTAGAACCTGCATGTCGGTGTAACTCGATCTTTGTGTGATAGATAGTTAACTGATTCTTCTAAACGTTCCCATGTCCCTCTTTGCTCCACAAAACAACAGTGAAATCCCTGTCTGTCACACAATCTATTCACACACTGCTGAGTGGATGCAAGAGGCTTCAATGGGGGAAAGGCGAACCTACTTCAAAAACAAAGCTGAAAAGATGCTGAAGCGTGAATTAAACAAAGTCACTCAACATGGTTCACAACACTCATAATTGCCCTCCAGGTAGAATGTTAGAATTCATTTCACCACTGTTATTAATCAACATCGTAGATAGTTGAAACCATGGAAGCAAAACAAGAACAATTTGTAAATTTGGATTAAGTCAAATTAAAAACTTTATTGTCAAAGGCACAGTGAAACAGGTTTGTGCTGTACAAATAAATTCATGGGTGGCTTTCATAAAAAGGTAACAAATACAGTAATAAAAAGGTAATACAAAACAGTAATATGCAGTAGAAGAAACAATCATAATGTAATATTTAAGTTATATGTGGAGCAATAAGGCAGATTGACTATTTTGCTGTTATGTGTCTTGATGCAACAATTGTAATCCATACAGTAATATACAATTATTGATTTATTATACATTTTATTTTCCAACATCTGGAACACATGAGTCCACGATTCCCCTATAAAATTGGCTAATTAAATTAACCAAAGTTACAAAGAACTTGTAACTATAGTGAATGATGATAATAATCCTATTACTTTGTTTTATTCATTTCTTTATTATCCTGCACATTCAGTAAGTTATTTATCAGTCAGCCTGTCAGCCTGAGGCCTGTATTTACCCTGAAACACAGGCAGCATGACAGTCATTTACACTAAACACAGAAAGAAAGACAGAACACATTGGAGAACAACCCAGAACAAGTGGAGTTCAACATCCTGGCGCAAAGTGCATCAGTGGTTGAAGGTTAGACGGTCAACCTGTCAACATTTGCATAACTGATTTCAAAACAAGTAATGGATTGCATTTGGATGGATCGCGAAGTCCCACTTTATGAGCTGTGTAAGCCTGCTATCTGATTTAAATGTGTAAAATGTAAAATGTCTGTGCCTTAAACCTCAGTAGTCATTCAGGGAATCCTGGCTGTGCCAAACTCATATGCAAATAGATGACTTTCCCCCAAATATAGTAAGCTTACACAGTGGATCATGAGCTTTTTTAAAGAACCGGGGGGGGACCGGGGGATAAGCTGAGAGGAGAGGGAGACAAAAGAGAAAGACAGGGTAAATATCATAATATCACTGTCCCAACATGTCGCACTTCCTTCCCTCATGGATAGCTGCTGCAGCCCATCGGTTTGTTTTTGTCTCCTTATCTCCAGACCGTGCGCTGGCAGGTGAAAGATGAGGCATCGAGAACAGGGGTGGCCTTCTGCCTTGTCCTTTTTGATCTGCCAACGGGAACGTTGTCGGGCCGTTGTCTCTGCGACTTCATTCACAGCTCACGTCACCTCCTGCTGTCTTATTCAGACAGTTTCAAATTGATGCAAATTTGCGGCCGTTAATCACGGCGCGCATGGGGATGACAAAGTCAGGGGGAGAATGCAGCGCTCCAGATGGAGCTCTCCAGATAAGAAACGGTAAGAACCTGAGGGATTTACCGCCCCGGCTTCCCTGAAACCAAAGTCAATTTGTATTGTAACACCATACATATTCAGATATTTTGGAACTTCCCTTGTCTGTTGCTGGTATAATGTTGCTGGTATAATCTTTATTTGGACAGAGCTCATATGCAGATCACAACCCTTTCAAACTTTGTATAACATCACTTTTTTGAACTGTTTCCCTCCTGGCATTTCTTCTCATCTCCTGTTTTTCCCCCTTCATCTTTCCCAGTAGACAAAACCACTTCAAACCTTCATAAAAACTCTCATCTCTTTGATTACATCATAGTGCATTCAGTTACTAAATGAAGCTGTCATATGTTGAAGCACCGTCTAGTACACACATATTGAAGGGCGCGCTAGTCTCTCTATGATTCAGGGATACCCAGGACAGCATCCATCAATCACAAGTTACTGTAGCTATGGACCGTCTTTGCCTCGAGCAGTAGAATTATTGCTCAACAGAGTGATGCGATTAAAATCTATAAATCCTCATCTCCACCTGCCGCCTGGCTCGTGGCAGTCTTCCACGCACCTGTCGAGCTAACGGAATGCACACCCCCTCACAGACACTGGCAATGTCTGTGTGTGTGTGTGTGTGTGTGTGTGTGTGTGTGTGTGTGTGTGTGTGTGTGTGTGTGTGTGTATGTGTGTGCGCGTTTGTGCAGTACAAGGGCACACAAAAGTGGGTGGTGTTTATATTGTAAACTCAGACAGAGAACGATTATGCCCGAGCTAGTATGCATGAGAGATCTGTGTGTGTGTGTGTGTGTGTGTGTGTGTGTGTGTGTGTGTGTGTGTGTGTGTGTGTGTGTGTGTGGTGTGTGTGTGTGTGTGTGTGTGTGTGTGTGTGTGTCTGTGTGTGTGTGTGTGTGTGTGTAAGAAGTGTCCTGATTATTGCGGCGTCAAAGATATTCCACACCTCCGCTGCATGGTGGACAAAGAGTTTGTCAACTGTGGCAGCTCATAAATCTGCTCCTCTACTTCACGTTGGGTAACCGCTAACCTGAACACGAAGCTAACTGTCCTGGTACCAAACCAACCCAAAACACGCACACACCTTCTGTATTTACTAAAACAGTCCCGTCCTATCGAGGCTGTTTAGTAAACGGTAGGAGAGAACGTCAAGCCTGGAGACATATCGCCATCATGCCCAGTGCTTGAGCTCGGCATTAGCAGCTCGCTGTTATGTGTAAACATGCACACACACTCCAGACACACGCATACAGGTGATGAAAGGAGCGAGACACCTTGCCTTTCTTTATCTGGAAGTCATTGAACAACTTTTTTTCTGGCTTTGTGCTCCTCAGAGGTCAACGGACGGCGTTAGAATCGGGTCCCTTTGCTGCGGCACAGTTTCTGACACACTTGTCTTAAAGTGCAGAAGTTTGACACACATGAAACGCTTTGAGTTGTCGAGCACCAGAAAAAAACATCGGCCAACAGGGTGACTCTTCGCGACGGTGTCACACCTTTCCGTCACCAATGTCCAGCGATCTTTGTCCCAGTTTAGATAAAGAAGGAAAAGTCCCAGCTTGCCGGAATCCCATGAAAGTTCTCCCTTGAAAACGTGTAAAACAACAGCAGCTCCTTCTGCGTGAAACAGTGCGTCCAGGTGTCTCAGGCTCCAGGGAATGAGGCAGTGTGGGATTCTCCCCGACCTAAACATGGCTTATATACACGATTTGGGGAAAAGAGAAGTTTAAAGACAAACACAGAGCGCTGTGAGACCTTGTGTATATATGAATCATTGCTATTGCACCCTAAAATATTGTCCATGTCAACATGCAGTGAACGATGTGAAAGGGCTTTGAGGTGAGGGAGGGAAAAGAAGGATGCATCGTATTGACAGATGCACACGGAGAATTGAACTTTGTCACAGTTTACCTGACAGCAGGACCGGACATGGTTTAGGTTTTTTTCTTCTTCAGCATCAGTAGAATTAAGAATGAAGTCCAGAGATTCAGTCCTTTTCAGTCACGCTGTGAGGAGGTCCGTCAGTCGGTGCACCGCTGTGGTCATGGCTGAAATATCTCAACAACTATTGGATGCTTTGTATTGTAAAAAGTTAATCATGAAGGAACATGCTTGGGAAATTATACACAAGGGCTGTTCTTTTATTTCGGCAATTCAGTTATTGCCTCTGATGATGTGTGTGTCGCTCCCCAGTTAAAACCTGGCTGTTCTGATAAAAAGGCAAAGCAAGGAGGTAATGTAATGTGAAAAAGGGAGAATTTTTTTTAAATTCTTCCCAGGAAGCTTTGTCTAACGCTAATCCTTCTGAATGGAAATATAATTCAAATCACTTCCTGCGAGCGAAGCCCGGCGGCCCATTGCATAGTCCTCTGCATTCCATCTGAATCACACAGACTTTTACGAGGCTGCGTTTTAGCATGGAGGGTGAAGGAAGCTATCTGCTCAGCAGGCAGCATGTGCACTAATGCACTCACATTCATTTCCATTAAGCAGCGCTGAAACCGGACCAGACAGGATGAGCCAGATCCAAACTGTGTCCATGTAGAAGATAAATTGCTCAACAGAGAAACCAAACCAAAAAGGAGGAGGACAAACAAACATTGGCTCAGTTTCCAGTCTGCAGATGTGGCCATTAACCTTCAGACATGGACTCCGACTGCAATTCAGCCTCAGGCAGATGTCAACGGAAGGATTTCCCGTGCTCGTGCTTATTGTAGCTGATTTGCTTCAGACCAGGGAGAAAGTTGTTCTTCTTGAAAACGTCACATCGCGTCACTGCAGGATATTGATGCAGAGCTGTGGTGTCGGCAATGTAACCCAAAACCTCACTTTATTATTTATTTATTTATTAAGGATCCCCATTAGTCTACACCGTAGTGGAGACTATTCTTCCTGGGGTCCAGGCAAAAGCATTACAATACAAATCATAAAATACAGTACAGCCTGATCAATGTTGGTGAACAAAAACACAGACTTAGGAACAACATTTACATTCAAAGAAAAATTATAAAAATGCCTAAATACCTCAAGTAATAACCTAATCTACACTAATTTCCTTTCTGATTATTGCTGCCTTAAGTTTCCTTTTGAAATCATACTTATTTCTTGTTAGAGTCAGAAATAAGTATGATTTCAAAAGGAAACTTAAGGCTGTTTATTTAAATTTTTTCACATGTGGTTTCTTTTATTTGTTTGTTTTAGTTTTTCGTTCAATGATGATGCTTGTGGTGTTCATATCAACGGCTTGAGAGACAGCTTCCTCATTCATTTGTTCAAGCATTATTCAGTAATGCATGTGATACTGTACATCTGACCAGGATAGTCTTACATGGTTATCTAGAGATAAACAACATATTTTCTTAATACTGTACTTCAAGCATGCTGCACATTTATTGGCTCAAGCTGGTGCTGCAGCATCGGACACACACACACACACACACGGAGAATTTGAAGGACCAAAATGCGTAGAGCTCAATGGGTCTCTTTGAAACTCCTCACATTCCATTATGTTGTAAACAAGCAGATAAGCTGCAGCAAAGGTAAGCGTCAACAGAATCTTCTCACCTAGAGGCTTCCAGCAGCCGTCTGAGGGAGAGGGAGAGAACATGGGTTTGTTTCAAGGCTGCATATCCAGCACACAAGAAGTTGCCTCAGCTCTTATTATTTGTTTTGAATGCAACGTGTGAATAGCAAACCATAGTGGACTCACAACTCCTGCCATATATTCGGATTTCACAGGCAAACGTGCCCAAATGTGTCAGAGACAATACATCTCAGTGCAGAAGGCATCAGGTTTAATAAAGCGTTCAGTCTGGAGCCCTTCTATGGGTGCCTGGAGGTCACCTCTGACGGATTAGATGTCACACCAACAGTAAACTTCTTGATGAAACTGTCGGGCCTGTCATGGTTGGAGACATCGAACGTGGTAACGTCTTCCAGACCCTCATAAGCTGCGTGTTATGACACACTGCAGTGACTTCAGCGACAAAAACAAGGATCCTGGCTCCACTGGTAAGATGGGTCCTGATAGGGAATTCCCTATCGCTATTTAGTGTCTTTTATTAAAAACGGTGAAAGTGAATCTGCCCTTGATGCTCCAAAACTCAGTCGATAAGTTAGCTAGCCAGATGAAAATGTGTTTAATACAATGAGATGATGAAAGTAATTTATTTAACGTCTGACGGCAGTTTGGCTCAGTTGGCAAATCATGAAATGAGTTTGACACAGATTTAACAGGGTGAGGGATTCTTCGTCCCCTTGTGCCATGAATGTTGTCACGGATCGCTTTATGTGAGCTTGTTGGCTTGACATATATTGTTTTGTATATTTTATTCTATTTTTTTAATATATTGTGCACTTCTATATTTAATATTGCTTTACTTGTATGTATAAATGCTGCTGTAGCGAAATAATTTCCCCTTGCGTGATTAATAAAGTAAGTATCTATCTATCTATTATGTCCGTATGAGTATGTGTTCTGTAGAGCCTGCAAGACCAATTTCCAACAATAAAGTTAGAGGTAGTGTACGCAAGCCCCTCAATAACCATAGTTCTTTTCTAAAGGCAGATTATTTAATAAAACCCAATGTATGACTGCAGGAAACTATATGGACTTTTTGTATTATTTCTAGTCTCAGGGCCCAAAAAACAAATATCTTGATATGACTATTAGACGAAAGAGTCGCCAAGGAGCGGTTTATTACCAACAGTAAATTCTTTGGAAGGACGTGGTGGTCTGTAGATTAGTTAAACTCCCCTGTGAGAAAACGTTTCTCTATAATCCTGGTTTCTGTGAATGAATGGTGCACTTCAAGCGCTTTGCTCTAGCTCCGATAAGCCTGTGGGTGTTGTGCAACAGTACCAGATAGTCAGGATACAGCAAATCCAAAGTATTTGTCTTTCCTTTTGTGGACCAACCTGCCCTGGAGTAACATGTCGGAACAAGTATCTTAAAAGGAAAGTCTGCTTAGTGGTCATTGAACCGTTACAGTTTACACATATAGCAAGTATACATATGCACTTGTGGTGCATGTGTGTGTGTGTGTGTGTGTGTGTGTGTGTGTGTGTGTGTGTGTGTGTGTGTGTGTGTGTGTGTGTGTGTCCACCATGCCATATTACCATAATGAAGCCAAAAAGCAAGTTGAATTACTTACTTTGCAGATCTCTGGAGGTCAAAGTGAAAATCAATGGTACATTAATTGGCTGCTTTGTCCTGGTGAAGTGTGGTTTTGACATTTGATTTTGAGTCTGAGCTGATTGATGTTAAAGTGAATTGTTTCATCAGCTAGCGCCTGTGGCTGGACGGTGGACCTCAATGAGCATCACATACACCTCCATGCTGCACATGTCTGTATTACAAACACTGTAACCCGCACTGCCATCAGCATCCACACACTTTCACACCGGCTCATTTCCATATAGATAAGGCACAGATTCGAATGTAGGTATTTTAGGAGAGGGCAGGCAGGAGGTCTAACGAATGTGGGCGGTGGACAGCGAATTACTCACGAATTTTCGATAAGGCGAAGAAGGTTGGAGGAAGAAATGTGGAATCGGGGCCACAGAAAATAGAAAGACAAACAAGATACAAGAGAATCTGTATGGAAACAAAAGCAACTGGAGTGTGACCCCGCTCAGAAAACACAGGAGAAGCTCCCAGAGCAATCATTAAAACAGAATATATTTTTCCCCAGAGAAGTCCAGTGCACACCTAAGGAGCCAGCCAGCCAGCCGCACTGCAAATAGAAATTCCTACATCTGTCAGAATGGATGCAGCCTAGACAGTGGCTGCACATTCACCCATGTTGTTCATTTATTAGTCAGATCTCATTTGCAGAGAGAACATTGTTTCCAAAAAAAAACCATCTGACAATAAATTGAGAATGAAAGCTGTGAGTTGTGATTGCCTAACAACGAAACTCAATCAAACCACATACACGAATAGCTGTTTGTGAGAAAATAAAACCGTCTATAGGTTAATCTCTGAAAAGCTTATACACATTGTTCATGTATTGAGGGTAATGCATCATGCACATGACATGGACTTTACATAATTCAGCACATTGGTGGGGGAGAACCCGGCACGGAAAATGTATTTGTTCACGACTTTATCTCAATGGAAATGAGTTTGTGGCCACAAAGAGGACGAGAGCCACGGCAGCGACTGTGTGAGCTTCAATAGCCATAACCCAGTAATTGGCTATGTGGCTGAAATTCCCTCAAAAGTCATTAAGATTCAAGATGTTTTTACTGTCATATGTACAAATAACAGACAGTTATTCTGTACAATGAAAAGCTTATTTTGCTGGTCCTCCTAACACACAGAATTAGAATAAACCTAAGGTAACAAATATATATGGTGATATATTACACATCCAAGAAACAACTGTGTGGCTAATTATTCTCACGGCAGTGCTATTCCTAATGTTTATCTGGGCCGGGCACACCGGCTTGGCCTCCTGAACCTTCATCTCCCCGTTGGGCTTTTCTCCAGTTCCCGAGTAAATCAACTGGTGCATGCTAATTGCTGTGTCTTCAGCCCTGTGGCAAAAGAAGGGCCAGTAAGTGTGTGTGTGTGTGTGTGTGGGGGGGGGGGGGGGGGTCTTTAGTTTGACAGCGCACATCAGTACATTATACACACACACACTTCAAGGAGGTAAATATCATATTCCTCTTCATGTGAATATGCTCAAACAAAATGCTTTTCTCAAATAATCCCTCGTAGGGATGCGTTGGAAAATGACAGTTTCGCACAGTAGTTTGGACAGGATTTTGTTTTTTTATCAATCATTCACCAACGTTGTAGGAGAAGCTGTGCTTGTCGGTAGTTCTGAGAAACCAACTTTAAGCGGCTTGTATGGTGTTTGAAGCCAGTAACATTACGCAGGATCAAATGAGCGTCACATGCAGCAACCCAGAAGTTATCATTAACCTCTGGATGGAGGTTCCACATGATTCAAGCTGTTATCAGTGCCAACATCTATATCGGGTGAGTGGCTGGATTGAAAGTCAAGTGAAGAGATCACAGAGAGAATCAGAGGCCACAGACCTGAGCTTTACCTTACAAACCGAGAAGCGTGTGTCATCGTGTTCGTCATTCAACTAGGCGAGCTGTTCCCCGCCTGTTTTCAGTCTCTGTGCAAAGCTAACTAACACCGTGTGAGCTTTACAATTTACAGACAGATTAACATCAGATCTTGATAGTGATAGAATCATCACACAATTAAAACAATCCTGTTTACAATTTATAATCATATGCCAATCCCAAAAGTAGACTTTCCACACATACGCAACATAGAGACACAGAATACGGAGATGCCCTCTCGGCATTAGTTCCTTTCTCTCAGCACCCCGCGGCTCAGCAGAGATGGCAGGATGAAGGTGACAAGTTCCCTGTTCACCTCTCCCTCCCGTGGAATTAAATGAGATGTCACCCCAGGTCCAGACGATAACCACTCCTGACACTCCACTCATCTGAATTTCAAGTAAAGGCAAAAGGGACAGGACTCGCTTCGGGGTGAACGGGTTATTCTGGAAGGAGAGACCATGGGTCAGTAGACTGATTTGACAAAGGTAAGAAGTGCCACGATAAACCAAATACAGCCACGGAATTATATTTCAGATCTAAATGCAGGTCTGAAGAAAAGGGAATTGGATGAGAGTAAATTGGACATAATGTAATCAACATCACAGTACAGGAAGAATGAGCAGAAATAACCACAATACCCCCAACGTACATTTGAGGCACAAACTGGGAGTGTTTACACACTTGACCTGTCCTGTTTCCCTGGTTTCTGCCCGGCTTAAGGCTGATTAGATGACCTGAATCCGTGTGAGATCTCGGGGGATCCACAAGGCAGGTTGATGGATTCACACTTCAGTTATTCGATAAATACAGACCGCAGCACTCAGAGGAAAGGACATAACCTTTCACTTGACTGTCAAACGCAGGGCTGACTGATAGATGGACGGAGGCAACGGAGAAGAGGGGAGACAGCTAGAGATGGAGTGAGAAAGGACAGTTTAAAAAGAGGTAAGTATGTTAGATCTTGTTTGATTTATCCGTGCAAAAAAAACAGGTAGGCATACTTGCCCTTGGACTTCCTGACTCTCATCACGCCCTCGTCCGTGGTCTTGACGAACACGGACGGGTCGGCCGCCTTCATGTATGACCACATCTTCTCAAACACGGCGATCTTCGACCTCTGAAAGACAGAATTGTGAACGATCGAGACGGGAAGACAGAGAATGAGACGGCGTCGGCGTGAATCCTTTATGAGCTATTTTCTATTCTGTTTGATAGTCTCCAGGAAGCTCTACCACCGTGGCGCTCCATCCTCACACTATCTCATCTTGCAGTTCACTAGTCCCACTGGCGCCTTGTAGCTTAGCATTCACATGCGCATCAAAAAACCTTTCCCTGCAAACGTAAACCCCTGCTCTGACTTCTCCGTCAGGTTCCGTCATTATACCGGGCTGACAGACGAGATTCACGGATTGAATGAAAGATTGAAAACTGCAGCCTGAGTGGCGCTGGAATGCTCAGATCCCCAAGTGGATGGCTAGTATGATATAGTTTAGGGGAATACAGAAGTCCCACAGCTAGGGGAAGGTAGACATGTGATTTCTGGTGTGATAGAAGGACTTTCCTTCCTTGTAGGTCTGTAAATCCTGTTCATAGAGAGGAACTTTCAGTCTTTTCTGCTGCTGACAGCTCTAATAAGAGCCTGAGTGGACCTGAGGGCAGTGTGAATTAATATATTACGGTGTAAAATCCATGTTATTATTGTATCAACACAGAATTTGCCTATTACATAATGTAGAGCTTATCCCTGAGGATAAAGGGATGAATGTTAGTTTGATAAAGATAGGATTGGAGGCAGATGGGTAATTGTGTGTTATTATCTGAGATTAAAAGTCTGTTAAAATCATGCAAATTTTATCAGCCCTACCAGCTACATCTTGGATCAAAGAGTCAGGGACTTACATACTTACTCAGGTAGATGCCTGACTTTACCTTGAGTCACAGTGTCAGTTTGCCTTCTCTGAAGATTATTATCTCACATCATTGGCTACAAAACCAAACCATAAAATTAGCTGTGGTCTTTGTGTTGTTGCATACACTCAGGATGCCATGATGTCTTCCAATTTGGGGGATACAAGGGTTTGGAGCTTGAATAACCTCCCAGCCATGACAAGTGGTGGCCGGCTAAAGACAGAAAATAAGATGTTAACATCTAGGGAGTAAGCAGCTTATTTCTCTCAGGATTATTCTATTTTTCACCTCCACTGGGCTTCGGTACAAATCCTAAAGTACTAATGGGAGAGCGTCGAAGCAGCTGCTTTTTTAGAAAAAAATTACACCCCAAAATTACTGGGGTGTTGCTATGACCGCTGTTTTTTACTCATCATTTTTCAGCTCTACTTAATAGGTAACTTTTCAGTATAAATCCTGCTTCTAATATTACAGTATGTAAAAAAGTGTTCATACAAAGCATAAGATTATTTGCCATTTTAGTGAAATATAGAGACGGTGTATTTTACCTGGAGCTATTAATGTATTAAATGATGTGCAAGATTGCAGACTAATGCTTCCATAATAGCTAGTTTAAATGTTAGACTAATCAATTCAAACCGCCAGGGGCCTTGTAAAACTTTCCATGAAAAGTGCTTTAAAAGTGTAAAGTCTATGAGCTGAGCGGAAGACACACAGCTGCATTGATGAGGTACTTTTGTTGGCCAACCCAAGAAGTCAGAATCGCACTGGTTCTCTTGACAAAGAAGCCAATGGGATTTTTCCACTGCATTTTGGATTATTGCAGAACATACGTTTTGTGGCAAACAAATGTTTACAACACGTTTTGTTCAGCAAGATAATCTTCAGTCCTGACCAAGCGGATATATGAGACAACCTGGGAATGAGAACGGGTTGGTTGTGTCTAATCCTCTGAGGTTGTGTACTTTTAATAAGCTGTTTCACTGACGCAGCAAATGCATTTGTGGTTAGTAGTCCTGCAGGTGGGCTTCTGCTCCCAGTCCCAAACAGAATGCTGTGCCATGCTCTGTGAACATCGTTTTCAAAGCATTTTAATTATACTTTAGTGAATATACTGTTCTTGAGGGACCATGCAGCTAAAAACTTCACCAAAACTTTGACTGCAAAGGGATTATGCGGGAATATAGGGGACGATAACGAGACTGCCTGACAGGAACTTCAAACGCTACAGTGAGATAGAAAGGAGACAGGACTGAAACAAGTTGATACTTTGGGATCAACAAGTGGAATGACAAGAGGAAAAAAAAAAAGAGAAAAGAAGAACTGCCTTAAGCTCTGCCTCAGATAAAGCCTAGGGCATAGAGCCGGAGTAAGTAGACCTTCTGGGAAACAAAGAGTTGAGAGAGGAATGCTAAATTACAACTTCATGTTCATTTTTTTTTTCTGAATTAAGACAACAGAAAACACTTTATTTGCAACATTCATGGGTACGACGTCACATTAATTCATACGCGTTCCTCCTGAACATGGCAGCTGTCACAGTCATTTAGTGGAGATTTATCACTGTCCGTCTCATGAGCAGTCCTGTGACATTTCCATTTGTCACATGACAGCGAATCTACGGGCCAAAGCGTGGGCCATGGCTTGAAACACGGTGTCGTCAAAAATGCTTTTCCCCCTTATGATAGCGCGAGAGGCAAGGACAGAGAAATAGAAACTGAGAGGAAGACAGCGAGCCAAAGAGATTCTGGGAAAGACGGTTATGCAACAGGGGATTGATGGGAAAGCAACCAAAGTGTAGCACTAAGTGTTCTTGACTGGACAGAAGATGTTAGGGGAGGACGTGTGCATGCATGAATGGATGAATGGATCGATGAATGGATGGATGGGAGAGCAAACTGAAGGCTATAGGAGGAGATCAGAGGAGCAATAGTGGAGTCGAGTGACACATAACTAGGAAGTCTGATTGCTGTCAACGCATTCAGCGGGGAGCTGTTAGCCCTGGATAACTGATTGCATTTCAAATGAAAAATGAAGTAAGGGGGTGATCAAAAGGGACCAGTTATTGATATGTGGACCTTAATGAGTGTGGCTGAGCCTGGGAGGCTCTCGCCCCGCCGTGTAGCACTGTGCACACATAAACAAGTCCACACATTAGATGCAGAAATGTGCGTCCTACTCAAATGATGATTCTTATGATGTGGATTGGGTCTTTCATGAAATCATTACGTTTTAATCATTGCATTTTGATCAACCGACTGGTGCCTAGTTAGATTTTGGCACGTTTTCTAAAGCTCGGACATTTGGATCTAACTGTAGCCGCCACCGAACGTCCAGTTACAAGACATCAATATGTAATTGACCAAGGTGAGTAGCCGTAGAGGGAACAGGAAGCTGAAAGATAAATAGTTAGAGGGTGCAAAGTGAGCTCGCTAATAAAAGAATTAAAGAAATGTGGACAGATACGGAGGATTTCACAGGCATTTAAGCAGTGCGAAAATAAAAAAAGATATCACAGACAGATGGTAAAATGCAGGCAGGTAGGAAGAGGCCTCCAGCTGGATGCTGACTAACATTGAGTTGTCTGCCACTCCGACATCGCTGGTCCGACCATAATTATTCATTATTCCCCTAACACACAGATCTGACATCCTGCCCCTCAGGTGCTTCTCAAACGTCTCCATTTGTTTCTGTCACTGTCAGGGACTGTGTCTGTGTCTGTGTGTGTGTGTGTGTGTCTGTGTCTGTGTCTGTGTGTGTGTGTGTGTGTGTGTGTGTGTGTGTGCGCGCGCATACTCCGATTTACAGAGCGGATGCAAATCAGATTATGCTATGTTCATTCTACAGTGCTACTCACCATTATCATTAAATGTCCAAGAATTCAGCCACCAGAGCATGAAATTAAGAATAATAGAGATTTCCGCAGTGAGGCGCTGATGCGCTAAATAGCTAAGAACATTTGAGGTTGTGAGCCACCAGTTAACATGAGGAACAGCACATCAGTGCTGAGGAACGCAGGCTGGGAAAGCAATAGGCTGCAGCAGGTCGATGGTGTGGGTTGAAATCCTATAAGGCGCCATTAGGCTGAATACCCTCAAGGCTTTCTCACACATGCTGGAACTCCTTACCAATGGGCCCTCCAAGGTCAGGCTTTATAATCAGAGTTGAAACTCGGAGAATGACGAGCACATACAGATAAATCACACAGCGTCGCCGAGGCTGGAGCTGAGCGATTGACCGTTGACCACAAAAAAGTGCTTTGGCGTATGTATGGGCTGCAGGGGACCGCCGGGTGTGGATAAGTCATCACCATTACCGCCGTAATCACAAATGCCGGGATTCTGCTCCTGGTTATTACTTACAGAAACATCAAGAGATGTGCACAGCAGCAGATATTGTAGCGAGGGGTTAAAGGAGTGAGCTTTAGCGGGGCAAAGAAGACATGGATACCATTTCCAATAAGGTTTAATGAGAGGCAAATAGGGAAAAGTAGTCTTGAACAGTTTTTTTTTTATATCACACAGGAGCCACATGGGTACTTGGGAGACGGAGCTGAGAAGAAACTAACTCGGAGGATGACACTGATGCAAGGGAACGGAGTCGGAGGTGAGGAGGGAGCGGGCACGAGGGAATGAGACGGAGGAGAGCTTTGAAGCCCAGAAGGAGGTGCGGTGTCAGGGTAAATTGGAGGGGAGGGAGGTAGATAAAGATTAAGGGCCCAAAAGAATAAGAATGTGTGGGAGGAGGAGAAATGGGGGAAAATAAGTGATATGGCGGATAACTCTGGATGTTAATGTGTGCGCATACAGTACATGTGTGTGTGCGTGTGTGTGTGTGCGGAGGGCAGTGAAAAATAAGGAGAGAGATGCAGCACAAATGAGAGGGGGAGAGAGCGAGAGAAGGAGGGGGTGCACAGAGAGGGGATGAATCCAGCTGTGCAGAGAGACAGAAGGGAGATGCACAAACAACAAAACAAGCAGCACTAGCCCACACACACCAGGACCAAATGATTGAGGCAACTGAGGTTCGTCTTCTAGATTGGAGAAACGCCGGGATTTAAACTGATAATCGAAGGAGGGAAATCTCAGCCACTCACAACATTTGGGAAGTGGAGTGACCCGAGGTGGAGAGAAAGAACCAGAAGACGGAAACAGGTAGGAAAAACTGATCAAAGCTAAGAATGAGAAAATTGTGGGTATCATCAAAAACAATATATACATAGGTAGTGATATTTCTTTATAGAATAAAAAGATAAAAAATGCTAATTATTTTTTGGGATGTGCACAGACCGAGCAAAGGTAAAGAGAGGAAATTAATTAATTAATATATTTCTCCATAGTGAGTCAATACATGCCTGAAGGGAAAGAGATGATGGAAGTGTGGACTAAAAGAGTAATGAGAGAAGAGGGAGGGCATGCATAAACCAACACAAATAATCGTCTGAAGCTGCGAAGTGATAAACAAGAAAAAGAGAGACAAATATGGTGGCATGACAACTGGCGTGTGTAGAAAAACAACCCTAATGACATTCTATGGCTCCTTAACTTCCATTCTGGCCATTAGAAAAGCAAACATCCGAGCATCATTCACAATGGCACCGCTGTGTAAATAATACATTGCAATTTCACTGCTGATTTTCAGTAGGGATTTAATGGGAATGTCTGGAAACACAAACACACAAGTGAGAGGTTTTGATTAATAAATGAAAGTCAGACGCTGACATTGAGAATTATCTGTAAGAGGGGTAACGGCGAGATAATGGGGAATCCTTGATGAGTTAAGAGACGGGATTCGTTATAAGAGAGGGGGGAGGGCTCTGTGAATAAACCATGAGGTCGCAGCCACATAAATCAGCAGGTGACAGACTATAACACACACACACACACACACACACACACACACACACACACACACACACACACACACACACACACACACACACACACACACACACACTTGTGTGCAACAAGTACACACAAGCAAGCATGTTAACAGGTAGGTAGTCTTACACATGCCTGATCTAGATACTACCTTTATCTATTTCTCTATTCTATAAGATAGATAGATAGATAGATAGATAGATAGATAGATAGATAGATAGATAGATAGATAGATAGATAGATAGATAGATAGATAGATGGATGGATGGATGGATGGATGGATGGATGGATGGATGGATAGATAGATAGATAGATAGATAGTTTATTCATCCCTAAGGGGAAATTAGTTTTTCGTGGTAGCATCTTACAGACACAAAAATTAAAATAACAGGGATGGAAGATGCTCAATATATACAGCAAAACTCAATATGTACAACGAAACAGCAGAGTGTATTAATTTAGGAAATTAAATTTAAACAATAGAGAAAGTGCAAAAATGCAAAGTATGTGTAGTGTATATGCAGCTATACTAATGAATTCATGTAACGGGGAGGAGGAGGAGATCGATACCTGTTCCCCCCACCCACCCCATTTTCACAAGGAGGAGGCGCCGTTTTAACACACCAAAGGGTGAGAATGGACATCTGCTGTACTGCTACATTCCCCCTGAGGGTTGGGAGCACGTTCGGTTCGTTGCTGCCCCCCCATGGTGAAACGGTGCCATCCCCTGATATGTGTGATGTGATGGGTTCTTACACGTTCACTTTTTTTTCTTCCGTTTGCTACAAGTCCCCGAGCACAGCTGCCGACCTCTGCCCGCCAATCCACAATGTCTGTCCAGCTGCACACGCTGCTGACCCTCTGCCTGACCTTTACACAGAGGTGAGAGACCTGAGGGGGGGGGGGGGGGGGGGGGGGGGGGGGGGGGGGGGGGACACATGCACAGGGTTGAGAACACATTGATATTTTCATGGATTTGAAATGCACTTCCTCAGCTCGTGCTCTTCTCCAACTTGTGTGGTTCCCTCTCCGTCCCTCTTTGTTTTCCGTCAGTGTTTGTATGTATTCTAACAACCACTGGGGAGAATGGAACGACTCTCAGCTGCAGCCCACGATTCAGAAACTGATGAAAGGATACAACCGCTACCTGAGACCCAATTTCAACGGTAGGTGGGAGCTGGATAAGTGAGTGTTTCATTTAGTTTGAGCGGATGCAAATCCGTTATGTGTGCGGGTCCGTGACCGAAAACAGACTTCATTCCAATCCTCCTTCCCGTGTCTCTGTCTTTGATAGAGGGCCCTGTGGAAATCGGAATGAGTCTCGACATCGCCAGCATTGATGCCATCTCTGAAATCAATATGGTACCCCACTCTTCTGTCTGTGTCTTGTGTCAGCGGGTGACTAAGTGTGTGATGAAAGAAATGAATGAATACAAAATGAATTTCACGATTCTTCTTTCCATCAATATTTCAGGACTACACCGCAACCATCTTCCTCCGCCAGCGCTGGCGGGACTCGAGGCTCGTGTTCCCTGGAAACGAGAGCGTCAGCGTGGACGGCCGCCTCGTGTCACTGCTGTGGATCCCCGACACCTTCATCCCCGACTCCAAGCGTTCCTTCCTGCATGACGTCACGGTGGAAAACCGCCTCATACGCATTTTCAGCAACGGGACTGTGCTCTATGCCCTACGGTACAGGTTGACGTTTATCGATCCAGCATTCACCGATCATTTGACACTCGTGCACGTTATTGTGCTGAGGATATTGAAAATTAAAGAGTGGTTCTAACGGAAAGAAAAAAAGGGTGAAAAGAATGAGGAGAGGATGATTTTCTTCAAATTCCATGCGGTTTTCGTGATTGTCGTGGTAATCAAGCATGAATTGGCCTTGGGTTGTACTAAAAAAAGAAAAGAAAAAAGGCACTTATGTATCATCACTCACATGTAGTCATATAACTTGAGGGAATAGCTCTGAATTTCGGTATTTTTCATGGCCTTCAAACTATTCAGCCTGTGTTAGGCAAGATTCCCCTGGAGTCCCCTATGGCCACATCTGTCATGTCGCAATGATGCAGAACTTTATTATGACCGGGACGCTTTGTTGAGGACACAAAGGGCATTGTTGTGCAGGATGTTCCCGGTTTAATTAGAATTAAGAGTCGGATTTTATAAAGCTTATTGTATAAATAGTTAAGTTTTATGGTAGATCCAAGTTGACCATGTTTGTCACTCAGAAAGCTGCCCCGTTACTTATGTTTCGCTAGAACTATACACAGACATACAACACTATGATATCCTGAAGTGAGTAATATAGCCCCACTTTCTTTGAATTGCAACACCGTATACGGAATTAATGCACGTCTTTGTTCGGCTGATTTATTATTAACTAGTTAATAACTGCACGGTCGTACATTTGTTTTTTCACGACCTTGCTGTGATTACACAACAGCATCACGGCTACGATTGCCTGCAACATGGACCTGACCAAGTACCCCATGGACAGACAGGTGTGCACCCTGCAGCTGGAGAGCTGTGAGTACCTGTGAGCTCCATCGAGTGTGGACATTCATCACCATCATGTCATCCTATCACCACCATTTCCATCACCATCCGTGTAGTGAGTATCAAACTGAAGAGGCAATGTTAACATTAGCAAGTCAGATTCCTCCAACCTTAATTTGTGTGTGTGTGTGTGTGTGTGTGTGTGTGTGTGTGTGTGTGTGTGTGTGTGTGTGTGTGTGTGTGTGTGTGTGTGTGTGTGTGTGTGTGGTCAGGGGGCTACAACCTGCAGGATGTGGTGTTCTACTGGACTCGAGGGAATGATTCAGTGAAGGGTCTGGACATTCTGCGGCTGGCTCAGTACAGCGTAGAGAGCTACTACACATCAGTGTCGGAGGCTGTGTACGAGACCGGTAGGACACTTCAACTCCCAGAATCCACCCTCACATGTGGAGCTATACACAAGGGGAACACATCTAATACATCACCTTTGAAATCTCGTCTCTTCCCGCAGGACAATACCCCAAGCTGGTGTTGCACTTCGCACTGCGGAGGAACGTGCTGTTCTTCATCTTGGAGACGTACGTTCCTTCTATCCTGCTGGTGGTTCTCTCCTGGGTCTCGTTCTGGATCAGCCAGTCCTCGGTTCCAGCGAGGACCTGCATCGGTCAGTACCAGATCCCTCACTGTAATACACTGTAGATCAAAGTAGTATGCCGTTAGTACATTTGAGTAGGTCTCTAAAACATACTGATGCATGGACATAACATGGTCAGACAGATATGCACAAAGCAGAGAAAAGGGATCTAATTTCAACACAATCCTGTAGTATGCAACACAAAACCGATACATTATTGAATTGTATCAGGAGCTTAACCACTTAGCATTCCCTAAATACTAAAAAAAAAATATATAAAAAAAAATCACTAAATTTGATTTTTTTTAAAGCTCACATTTTGTGTTCACAGCATTTTTATTTCATACAAACAATTTGACCCTGATATAAAGAGCGACAGTGTGAGCAAAGGAAAAAACAATTACGATACCAATACATGGATTAGAGGGTCACCACTATATTACATTATGAAACCAACACCACTGTATGATGTCTTTTCCAGGAGTAACAACAGTCCTGACAATGACCACACTGATGATGGGCGCCCGTACCTCCCTGCCCAATGCCAACTGCTTTATCAAGGCCATAGATGTGTACCTGGGAATCTGCTTCACCTTCATCTTTGGCGCACTGGTGGAGTACGCCTGCGCCCACTTCTATACCATGAAGCACCACACCGTCGAGGACCTACACAGGGTGAGGGAAATGTTAACATTCAAACATTCAAATGCAAAGGGAACTCATTTGAAAACACGTTATATGATTAGAAAAACACTGTGATCCATCTTGTCTACCAGGAGCTTCAGAGGGAGTTCGATGAATCCAATGGGAACGGCTCCATCCCCATGTTCAGATCCACCCAACTGAACCGGTCTGTGGAGATCGGCTCCACAGCGGAGGAGACCGGGGAGCAGTCGGCCAGCAGTGACACCAGGAACAATGCCGGAGCCATAGAGAAGGTGTCAACGCAGGGCTGCGGCCTGTCTTCAGTGAAGGACGCGTCCCGCCGGGTGGTATCCGTCTTCACTGTGGAAAACCCGCACGAGATTGACCGCCGCGCTCGCACCGTTTTCCCCACGGCCTTCCTCTTTGTAAATATCCTCTACTGGCTTTACTATCTCTTTTTCTGAGCGCTGAGCTGCCGCGTCGTTCATTTCCCCGAAGCTGCTACACCTCCTCAATTTGAGACCCAATACCAGTTGCCACTGCCCAGAGTTAAATCGATCATACAAGCTTTTTTTAATCACAGAAATAAAACCTCTTTGTCCCACAGACAGGTTGACAAAGTGATGTCAAGCAGTTGAGTTAGGAACTAGAAATTCGTCTTTGCCGCACACTCTGTACTGAAACCTATAATTGATCATGTATGAATGGATGGCTTCCAACATTTTAACATGTAGAAAGCCTGTATCCGTCTATTTAATATAGACAGATAATTCCACAGAACAAATGAGGAGGAGTTAACTAGTTGTAAACAATACGCTGCCTGACCTGCATTGAATTGCCTTCATTACGTGGCTGCTGTAGATGTGTGTTTTCCTTTTCCATGTTTTGGCTGTCATACATTGTTTGTATGAAACCATATACTCTATATTTACTTCACAGCATATCATGTGAAATTAAAGTAATAAGTCAGTAACGGAGAATGCAAAGTAGGTCTGTGATGTAACAATTGATTAAAGATCACCTGTGTGAGAATAAGACACGTTTATTATTCCCTTATCCAGGTAGGAGAACAGTAAAGTGCACAAGTCAACCACAGGTATGGCAGAAGAGTTGATCAAAATGACATACGGTGGAGAAAAAGGTTGGTTTGTGTCACCGAATAGCTCCACTTTGTTAGACACTCGATCACCTCCAGCAGGAGTATTTCTTTTTTACGTGTGCCAAAAAGAGTCAAGTGGATGTAGGATTATACAGCAGATGTTTTTTGTTGTTGTTTTTTTGCAGTGTAGCACAGCTTCAACCTGAGAGGAGAGGCTAATAAGTGCTTACACATGATAACACACTCCATGGTACATAACTGAATACCTCCAACGGGTATGACTAATGATGATGAGAAATGAACGTATAAAAGTATAAAACATAGTAACAGTAGTCATTTCTCACAGAAGAAAAAAACAGTACTATATAAAAAGGCACATTGTGGCTTAAACTACCTCCATCCACTTATTTTCCAAACACATCACATTTCTCACACGGCACCTTAACAATTAAACATTTCACCGTATGCAACACCGCATGAGAACGCAATCCCCTTGTTGCCTTTCCATTACAACAACATGCAATGTGCTTTTCAATACATCTTTCTTGTGTCTTTCTTACACAAACTATCTGCTCTTTCCTGTTTGCCACATTTTAATAAGTGTCAGAGAAGATGGGAATACTTGGCTACAGACAGTGAGCAGTCCTTCCTCACGTTTGGCGAAGTCCTTTTAGGAAGGAAGAAGAGTAAATATTCAGTGAGCTGTACCTCCACCTAGTGGCCGATCTTTCTCATTACAGTTTTTTTTTAATCCCTCTGTAGAAGTCTGTGCTGGGCTGTGATGTGATGTTTTCTTTGGTCGAGCTGAACGTCACAATAGTCAGGCGTCCATTCAATGTTTCTCCAGTCCTCTCCGTGATGCTGCTCTTAGGTCTCTTTCTTTGACTCCCATTCCTGTGAAGGGTGGAACATATGTATGTGATTTGGTAACACGGTGGAAATAAGGTCATTATTCCAAGAAATTTATCTGAAATGATTGCAGGTGAAACATGCATGCGAGCATCACAAAAAACACACAAAAAACATTATATATAAAAATTTGTAAGCAATAATGTCAAATATTTGTCATAACTGGATCAATAAGTTAGACTGTCCAGCTATTAGTGCATCATGGTGCTTCTTATCAATTATTTTAGAACAAATGAAAAACAAATGAATATGAATTAATTAATAATTTAGGTTATGGCTGAATGGCTGTAGCACTGCTTACTAAGTTACTGTTATTGTCACTAACTTTGTCAAACAGGTTAGTCAATGATCAGAACATGGAACACTTCTAAAAACTCTTTTTTTGCAGCTTCATCTCAAACAAACAATTTATTTATATTTATATTCACTCATTTCCTCAAATCAAAAACACTGTTAAATGCTACAAACTTCTTAAGACAATGTAAGTCTTGGTGGTCCACAGTAGTGTACCAAACCTGCTTCTTTTACATCAAAGTAAATCAATAACTAAGTGAAGGTGCATAAAAAGCGGTAAAATCTCCCTGAAAATGACAACAATGCAATCTATGTCGCTGGTTTCTCCAAGACAAACTCTGCATGCATATTGTACTCATTGCCTTGACCCAGTGCTATCATAGGGGTAGAAATATTGTGAAAGCAGAAGTAGCTGACGAAAGTGACATCAAACATCCATGTGTCGCGACCGAATCCCATTTGATCATCATCGCCCAACATGTGCCCACACGTACCATTGTGAATGTCCAACGTGACTGTGTGGACACACGTCTCTCTATTTGTGTGAACTGTGAAAACCCCACGAGACGATATCGCATGCTGCCGTGATCCTATCAACCCCTGTATAGCCTGAGAGAGAGCAATGTGTCTGTAATGGCAGGCCGACACAGGAAGTGTCTGCGAGGGTTACCTTTGCCTTCCTCATGACAGTTCCTGAAGAGGCGTAGACGGACAGAGGTCTCCGACGCATCTCTGCCGCGCAGTTTACTGGTAAAGACTCACTGTAGATATTCTGTGTCTTTCTTTTGCTGGAGGCCTACACAAAAAGGAAAAAAAGTAGAATAGCAACGTGTCTGAGGGCGGCCGTGTGTGTAAACATGCATCAGTGTGTCTTTCCACGTCGAGAAAACAAACGCACCTTCACTGGGGGTTTAGCCTCAAGAGGTGCGCCCAGCGCTCCACCCGCCAGACTTATCTTGAGGTTTTCTTGGACCCGAGTCAGCCGGAGCTCCAGGTCCACCCGCTCCGCCTCTTTAGCTCGACAGATGTCCTCCAGCTGGGCCACGCGCTTGTTCAGGAAGAAGGTCCTCCTCTCTGCTCCACAGAAACACACACAACACACACACACAATGAGACCAACAAGTAACTAAAAAAGGTAGATTTTGTATTGTCCAAATTCTTTGAGATGGTATATGAAGTGCTGTTACTTGACTATTTCTCCTCCAGCTATATATACTGCTAACTAACAAAACTTTACATACAAAACTTGTGATGATTTCATTAAATTGTGATATATTGTTATAGATTAAACTAAACAAAAGTAATGACAGATAATCCAATTATTTGCTCCATCCGTGATGCCTAATGATCACTTGTTAACAATGATTAATTGTTTGCAATTTGCTATGCTACTTTTACTCTTCCACCACTGCTGGCAGCATATATGTGACCATAAAGGAAATAAATCCTATTTAGAAGGAATTTTCAGAACCATGTTTTGGGTTTTAATAATAAAAGCAATTAGATGTTATAATGCTCCCTGTAGGGATGTTGTCTCCTCACACGGCCCTCTAATAATAGAGGTCAGAGTGCAGGGTCACACACGGTGCAGCAATACACAATGAGCACGTCATGTTCAAACCTTCTGATTAATGAGCAGACAAATACTCAACCATCAAGCTTTATGCTTCGGAAGTTAACCAACATGATCGTTAATTAAGGTACATACAGTAATATGTTCTGGCTAATCTGATTACTTTGAGACAACAGTGACAAGTTTCACTTTCCGGATATTGCCGTCTGTCTGTTTGGCTCTGCGTCTCCTTACCAGTGGCCGTCTTCAGCTCCTCCTTCAGCTCCCTCTTCTCCTTCCGGAGGGTCACGAGCGTATTCCGTATCCCGTCCCTCTCTCGTTCCAGCTCCTCCTTCTCATTCAAGTAGCGCTTGGCATCCTCCTCAGCTCGCGTTTTCCCATACCTTCCATATTGGTTGGCGTCTGGGTGGAGTTGTCAGAAGAGGGCAAAGGTGAGCAGGGGTCAAATGTGCAAGGGTCATGGGGACGGAGACAAAACATCTCACGGTCATCTTGCCGCCTGTCATGAATGTCTCGAGAGGAGCAAGGACGCCACTTCTACAACCTACATGAAAGCGTAGCACACAATTGTTACCCTTCTTTCATAATTCAGACACAAAATGACGGGAGGAAACGACACATGAATAAAATATAAACACACACACACATACACACACACTCCTGCAGAGGGAGAGGTCAGAAGGCAAGACAGCGGATCTAATGTGAGTGTCCACTAAATCTCAGGTTACATCCTGAAGCTCTCAGCCATGGAGAGCACGCTGGCTCTTTGATGTGTCAGAACGCCACAGTGACGGCCTGTGAAACAGCACCGGGAGGAGCGGCGAGACGGCCGGACACGCCGATATCACGTTCCTCAACTCAGGACGCTCAGCTCGTCTTTTTTCAAGAGATTATGGACAGAAATGGAGAAGACGATCGAGAGGAGAGAGGAGGAGGGAAATATTGAGCCAGATAAAAGCTCAAATTTTATGACCGCCTGTGAATTGGTACACCACTGAAAGGATTGTATGAAGAGTGTAAGCTACAGCGGAAGTAGAGCGTTGCAATCCAACTCCTATGTGACACGCAACTATATTAAGAGATGCCATCTGTATTTTTCTCATTTCCCTCGAAGGGCAGCAGGCTGCTCCCCTTATCCTTTATGTATTTTATTCTTGAGAGAGACAGATGGAAAGCGTGACGCTGAAAAGTTACTTTTAAAGATATTTGGCCCGACAGTGCATATAAATCTCAGCTGTCTGGTTGGTTGTGCATCATATTGTGAATATTTTAGTAACAATGTACATCTGAATGCCATCATAACGCCTTCGATGCAGTACGGATCATTGACGTGTCTCACACATGTGTGTTCATAACTTGAGTCAGCATCTCTGTTCAATAGAAATGAGAAACACTGTCTCCTTGTGTATGTATGGAGCACTGATTTTAAAATGCAGAACTATCTCAATAACCTTCGGAAGTATCACAATTATTTTTACTGCTATAAGTAATCCGTAGAAAGAAGACCATCCCAGCGGAAATAGGCGTTTAGTATCTCTGCTCCTTACGAATGAAATAACCTTAAGAATACCTGTTTCCCACAGTTTGTCTCCATCCTTGAAACACCAGTTGATTGTAAATGATTTACTTGATAACCTTGCCCTTGCCATCACTCAGTTGTCTCTTAAAAAAAGGTCACTCCTGCAACAGAGCGCTTATTTGCACTGCATAAATAAAGAATTAAATCAATCTATCAGTATATCTCATGAGAATAGACTCAGCGTCACTGGGGGAACGGCAATGCTACTTTGTTAAACCAGCTACACACACTTACTTGAGCCCGTTCGTTTGAGGGAGACTGAAGGCTTGGTTCTGTCAGAGTCGCTGCTGGAGAAACTTGAGCGCCGCTTCCCTTGATTCCCAGACTGCTGCCTGCGGTTCTCCCCGGACTGGGTGGAGTAGAGAGAGGGGTTAGAGGGGACATGGCAGATGTGGGAGGAGGGGAAAAAAGAAAGCAAAGTTTGTATATTAGGCTAAGCGATGGACTGATCTTCAAATGTATTGGTTTGAGACGTCTGAGGTGTGAGATGTTTGTGGCTCTGGGTGCTGAGAGGCATGTGTTTAAGTGCATGTCAGTGGGGTTAAGAAAGGAGTTTACAGGCTGTAAAACTGCCATGACCTCTTGCCTTCCTGTCACCAGTTTGATCGCTTGGTCTTTTTTTTCTTCCCTCTTGTGCCCACACACTCCTTTTTCTCTGGCCTACAAAAAACGTCATTGATAGGCATGTAACAGAGCACTGTCTGTCTGCCCGGGTGACTGATATGGAGTGTCATAGTCAGACAGTGACAGTCACCAACAGCTGAACACACACACACACAGACATGCAGCTTCTACTTGTCGCATCAACATAAAGGCATAACACATATGGTTTAATTGAATATGAAAACGTGTGTCCCACCTGCATGTCCTCATTAGGGACCTCATCATACGTTCTGGAGTCTGTGTAGGTACTGCTGGAGGACGTGGCCCACCTAGGACCAGAGAAGAAGGAGACATGAAATCTGCATCCTAGCATTGATCTGTGGCCTTGCTTTGACCTCGTCTACGTATTCCAACTCCTCCCCCCCTCCGTCTCACTCACAGGAAGGAATGGCGTGCAGCGTCGCGGATGTTAGCGATGGTGTCCACGTCGACATAGTCGTAATGCAGGGACTCCGGATCGGTCGCGGAGCCCGTCTCTGCCAAGAGGACGCCGAGCCACCTCCCGAGTTCCTCAGAGCTGCTGGCCTAAAAAGAGACGGGACACATCAGCTTCTGAATTACGCGCGATCCATTCTGACCCATTGTTAAAATAACTATACTGATTAGTGTTGCTTTTAAAATAGGGAACACATTCGCAGTAGTTCACCTCCAGAGCAGCCACCGCCGCGCTGTTCCGCAGGATTCGGAAGGCAAAGGGATGTTTGGGTCCCAGCCCTGGGACCACCTCGCAGCCGTGGAGAGGGAGTGAAAAGAGGAAGGTCCGAGAGTCTCCTTTGTCGTGGTAGATGTGCAGGGAGCCTCGGCTCACACAGCACCACTGCTCCCGCCACACCTGATTCACCAGCACCGACACATAGCCTGCGAGGTAAATAAGCAAAGAATGAAATGTCTGAAGATTTCAGAGGTCGAGAGACCAAAGGATAGTGGGGTGGGGTCGGACCTTGTCGAGGGTTGGTGTAGGAAGACCGGGGATCTCCAGGCCGAGGGGGCTTCTTCTTGGAGAAGCTGATGATACGCGTGATTTTACGGCCCGCAGCGAAAGCCCCACGTTTCACCTTGCCTGCATCAGAAGTGGAATGATTAAACAGTTGCTTTTTGTCCCAAATGTGTCTTTGACATGTGGAAACTTTAATTTATTTAAGATCACAAAACATTTCACTGCACTACGGGAAGTCACGTACAAACTCATCTTCTGATGACGATGTAAAGCAAATAAAAGTCATATTTGTATTTGACAAGCTGCTGTGTGGATTCGAGGCTGTCCCCCGTCTCACCATTCTCTCGGCAGTTCTCAAAAGTTGACACACCCACACTGTCCGAGTCCGATGTGTTCCTCTCTGCCGAAAGCCTCTGAGGAAGAAGCACACAGGTTCAGACTTTCAACAGTAGAGTCTAAGTCCTACACAGGATCCGTCTGCTAGGATCAAACTACAGCTAACTTGTCTTAATTAATAGTTAAATAACTATAATTGAGGGAATTGTTATCAAGTTCATATGTATCTGCCTCTGGATTATTTCACATAATGGCGTAATTAGACAAATAGACTTATCCTCTGCCTTTTTCTCCTAACAACTCTATAATGGCTCCTTTCTCTTTAACCTGTGTTTTCATTCCTTAATTTTGCAGTTTATGTTCTGACAGGTTGGTCGGCTTTAAAGAGGATGTGCCAGCTCCAACACTGAGTCACCACCACCCCTTATCATTGCTGCCTTAACACCCAATTACACAGCACATATCCCCTTTGTTCTGCAAAACAAACACAGGTATTACCGTTCACTGCGTCTCGCCAAGCAATTGTTTAGGAAGAATTGATAGTGACAACACAATTGCTGCATGCCACCAACTTTTCCTCACCTCAGGTGTAAATTATGTCTCGAGGCTAAAGAAGAAGAAAAAACGACAGGAACGTTCCAACGCAAACATCCTCTCCTGATGCACTTACCTTGTCAAGTTCAATTTTTCTTGGAATGATGGGAGATGCAGATTCCTCAGGCCCGGCGCTCTGACCGCTCACCTCTCTAACAACCTGTGGGGGGTATTTTAAATATGTCACTCAGTACGAATGCTTCCTTCGTCAAACCCGCTTCCAGCGATTTTTTTACAAGATTAATGGCTGTGTTGCAAGTCTGTGTCCCTGCATGCAAACATGTCATTTGCAAGTGTAACTCACCCTGAGCCACCTGTGGGCCTGCTCCTTGCTTTGTACAGCCAGCACCAGTGCATCTCCATTGGGTAAGGTGAAACGGAGTTCATGGTGCTTCCTCTTGCTGTCTTTGGGTGCATACACCACGGTGCATTGGGGCAGGAGCAGGTCCACATAGGGGTTTGTGTCCTTAGAGCTCTTATAGCACTGCAGAAAGGAGGACACGCAGGATACTGTCAGTTAAAGAAGAGAAGACGTGCTTTCCTGAGGATTTGGTTGGATGTTCTATTTACCTGGAGTCTGTTCTCCCGTATGACCGTGAGCTGTTTCGCCCACTGGCCAAAGCGTTTCTTGCGCAGCAGGAAGGCACAGATGCGACAGTCCCTGGCAGGAGGCATGGAGCTCTCATCCGAGGGCCACTGATGAGTGAGTCGGACGCCAGGGCTCCTCTCTTCCTCGTCCTCCTCGTAGGACTCGTAGGAACTGCTCAGAGCATCAGAGTCGTTGTCTGCTAAGGCAACGGCAGAGAAGATAAAGTGCGTTATTTGTTGTAAAAAGGCAGGTTCTATCCTGTAATATTATTCATTTGGGGCGTAACAATGTTCTCAACTCACAGGAGTTTTTGCGGTGCGTGTTTATGGAGGTAGTGGGGTAGTTGTTTTCAGCATCTTCATACCCATCCTCAATAGAGTTGGGAGGGCTCGGCCGGACTGAAAATGAAAGAAAGAAAAAAATCCTAATGACTCCTTATGCTCCATCGTGCCCTTTAATGTAACTTGTGCTTTGTAATTACAGACTTGGAGGTTGTTGACAGCTAAATGACACCAAAGACAACAACCTCAGCAGAGGCGGGAAGATGCTGACCTCGTGTGATGATGTACTCGGGCAACTTGCCAGGACTGAGGGGCACTGCCTCCTCATAATAGTCCTCTGGAGGAGGTGTTGTGGGCAGAGGGGGAGGAAAGTCTGCTGAGTGCGGCGGGGCTGGAGAGTCTGCACAGTTCTGCTGAGGGAAACACACAAACACAACTCTCAAATTTCCCTCACAACCATGACATATATTTTTTTCCCCCGCAGCCTATGAACTACATTCATCAAAGAGATACAGAGTAAAACCCTCAAAATTATATCCATAAATTAGACACATGGGCTCTGGGCGGGCCCCTATATCCCAACTCTTCCAGCAGCTTGCAGACTGATGAGCATGTGTGCACGGGAAACCCCCACAACATGGAATACAATCTCTCAATTCTCTTTGCTTTCTCGTCACAAGTCATGAACAAGCCAAGGACAAGGCCAGGCTGCAGCGCATCATCCGCTCTGCTGAGAGGGTGATTGGCTGTAATCTGCCATCCCTCCAGGACTTGTTCGCCTCCAGGACTCTGAGGCGAGCTAGGAAGATTGCAGCTGACCCCTCTCACCCTGGACATATCCTGTTCGAGTCCCTCCCCTCTGGCAGGAGGCTGAGGTCCATCAGGACCAAGACCTCACGCCACACAAACAGTTTCTTCCCGTCAGCAGTCGGGCTCATCAATGGGGCTCGGGTCCCTCACTGACCCCACTGACTGTCTGTCACCCCCAGCTATTTTAATTTTTAATTTTTAATTTTAACTCTTAATTTTAATTTTAATTTTAATTTTCTCTTCTTTATTTTTATTTCTCTTTACCATTCACTCCTCTGCACACCGCATACTTAAACACTCGTCACTTTAACATACACTTTAACTTAAATACACATGTCACTTTAACGTACATTCACATTAACGTATCTGTTGACTGAGCACTTGCTTATCTTACACATATTTTAATACCAATTGCACTGTTGTTTTCGTTGATTGTTGATTGTTGTTTGTCTCGTCTTACGTCCCATGTCCATGTCCAATGTATGCACCTTCCGCCTCAAAAAATTCCTCGTTTGTGTGAAAACATTCCTGGCTAATAAACGGTTTCTGATTCTGATTCTGATTCTGATTCTGATGAAGAGGTGCATTAGGGCCTCTGCAAAGTTGGATTTGGATGGTGAGAACTGAAAAGAAGCAAACAGCATACATCCCACACACACTGTCATGTAACTGATATTTCTATTAGGAACTGACTCTCGGCAACTTGCCTGTTTTAAAGTGTCAGTCTGCGTGTTCTTGTCTTCTTTCAGATCATCTGTAACATCCTTTAGGTCTCCAAGCTCACAGTCTATAAGAGACAACATTTAAATGGATACTTATATATAAAGAGAACAGGATATTTGTAGCACATTTATATCGATTGATGAACATTTTACGGCTCTGTGTTGGAGCTCAAACTCACCAAATGTCTCAAAGAGGGACTCTACGAAGCTGGTGCCATTCCTGTACACAGCTGAGTTCATGTAGATGTAGTCTGTTCCTAAAACTGGAGGCAAGGAAAGAGAGATTTTTAGATGTTGAGTGTATTGCACATTGTAAAAAACCCTCGGAGAGTCTACATAAAAGCCAGACAAAACAAGAGAATGACAATAAAGTAAGACAGACAGACGTCATCTTTCCTCCTCCTCACTGACCTGAAGGCTGTATCTGCTGCAGGAGGTTCCACACGGAGGTCTTCTTCTCCTCCGTAGAGGAGCTGAGGCTCTCCTGGTCCAGCATCTTCAGCAGGACTCCCAGCTCACTCACCAACACCTCCATCGCTGCACAGAGCGGGGCATAGGTCAGGGGGGGGTGCACGGCTTCAGTTTATCAGGAGGGGGCAAAGGTCAGACGGACAAGTCTAAACAAACCAAAGGGGTAAATGTCACAGAGCCTCTCTCTGATTTGCTTTCTTTCATTTTCTGTCACTCTGCTTCGCAGTTTGTCATTCAATCTTCCACCTTATCACACGCTCTCCCTCATCTCCTGGTTACAAGCCAGACGAAACAAGAGCAAAGGCCGGCTGTGACAGGAAACACGTTTGCTAATTGCTCATTAACCCAGAAAAAAAGGGGAAGTGAAGCTACCTAAAATAACAAAAGTTACACAGAATAAGAACAAACATCCTGCGCAAGGAGCAAAGAAACCTTTCTGCAGCAGCTCTGAAATGTTGCTGCCTCAGGCTGATTTGGCACAAACCCAAACTTCAATCAACTGATGATAAGAAGGTAAATGAAGTGCGCTGCAAAGATTGTACAGACGTTGGCAGAAATATTAGATTCTGACAAGAAGAACTGCAGCACCTCTTTACAGAGCCCAAAGCAGGCCAAATGTACCAGCAAGCAGAATCTCACAGCACCTGATCTTTATCTAACAGAGGGGAGATTTAAAGTCCAGGCCTCACAAAAAGCTCAAGCTGCCTCAGGCAAGGCCGACCTCCTGTGATACGCATTCTTCCCGGGGATCTCCAGGTTCTGGAACACTTTGAGGACTCGACATACAGGAATATATGATCCACATCCCATGTTGATCTGGTCCACTCCCTGTTTTCAGAACCGAAGTTAAATAAACTGTTTCACTCCCCCGGCTACTGGACGTCCTGGGAACAGGTCTGCAACCTGCTGCTGCTGCTGATGGTGGTGGCGTGCGTGCGTGTGTGTGTGTGTGTGTGTGTGTGTGTGTGTGTCTTCCTCCTTTATCTAACTCTCTCTCTTTCTCTCACCCTCACCCCCCCGGCGCCACATTTCACAGTCCAGCCGCATTAGACCTGCTGAACCGTGCATCTTGCTGGGGTCATCCACGGGACAGCTGCTGAGCCAGAAAAGTCTTTTGTTCAGCGGGCGGTCATATGGCAACACGTAAACAAACACAAAATACACACACACACACACACACATATATATATACATATATATATATATATATATATATATAGACACACTTGTATGATGTGTATTTAGTGGGGCGTGTTAAAAGGTGAACTTTGGTGCACCTGTCAACAAGTTGTGAATGTGCAGGTTTGAGCGGCATATGATTTAGTTTAGGCAGAATGTTGCAATCTTGTATGTAATCACCACTGACAAGTAGAGGTCTTGATAATCTGGAAGATGGATGACTTCGTAACTGATGTTTGTTCTACATTTCAGACTGCTCCCATCCCTAAAGACAGACATACTTTCCTGAGGTGGGTCTTCCTATGGGCTTCACAGTGCTCTGCCAAGGTTACAGTCAAGCGCAAACAGGGCCACAGTAGGTGTGTGTGTGTTTGCCTGCGTCCTCTTTACTAGCGCGGTTTCCTTCTATTGTTACAAAAGCCCGCTTGCGCTCTGAGAGGTGGGCATGAGGATTTAATTCACGCGAGGGGAAATGGAATGTCTCCTCATTAAGATCTGATTCACCCAAGGGAAGTAAGGAAGTGGGGGTCGGGGACGGAGAGGAAACTCATGTGAGAGTGGGATGTTTTGGCCTGGCGAGTGTTGTCTGTCCGCCAGAGGTTCCAGCTGTTTAGAATCTGTCCGTAGCGCACCGCTGGGCTTCCCCTGACCCAGTGGAAGACGGAACCTTATCCACAGCATGACTCATTCACGGCAGAGAGAAACTGAAATTTACACCAGTCAGCATTAAATCAACTTTAACTCAGAAATCGAGGCGTTGCTTTCAAGGAGTTGGCGTGAAGTAGATCACAACACTCATGAAGCCATTTCATTTTTATTATATCCAATTTGACGATTACAGTGTTATTCCGCTTGTGCCAGAATGAGCGAAGAGGAATTACTGCGTAGTATTTGGCTTGTGAGGCCCATAAGACCACCCTTAAATCCTCAGCCGTGCCTTGATAATCGACACCACACTACTCACGAGAGTTCTCGCACATCTAAAACAGCACATGATCCTTTAAATCTCTGCTGCAACTCGGTGTGTGTGTGTGTGTGTGTGTGTGTGTGTGTGTGTGTGTGTGTGTGTGTGTGTGTGTGTGTGTGTGTGTGACGTGTGTCTTTGATGTCTTTAGAAGCCAGATAAAACAGATTGTGAGCCTAGCACCTGAGGGAAACTACACACAAGCTTGAATAGGATAGTAACGCTACATGCAAACGGGTTTTTGCTTTGGGTGGAATTGGAATTTTTGCAGCTACGAGAACATTACTTTACTTTTTCCATCCGTCAGTGAAAACGTAATGACATCTGAGACAACACAAACGATGGGTGCGGGCAGTGCACCGTGCAGGGAAGTGGTGGGCCGTTCAAAGCGCAAACATTTACCTCCTCACACCCGTCTGACAATTGCTGTTAAACACTGGGCACATTCCTCACCTTGTTAATAGTGCAAGGCTCTGCAAAAATGTCTTTGTGCGAGTGTGCAAATGCAGTGAGGCCGAGACAGAAGTTTGTTTAACAGTGCAGGCTCAGACCTTTAAAAAGAGGCTTGCGTTAGCAGACCTTCTGTACAATCTGATAGAGGGAGAAGGGAGGGGGAGCGAGGGAGAAGGGGAGTAATGTCAGCGAGTTGAGCACCTGTGCCAACACGTCCAACTAACCCTGAGATGAAGAATAATGTGACCTCAATCGGGTGCACAGGTTTGTTCTTCTCCGTCCTTTTAATGCCGAGGGCTTTCTGCATGCTGAGCTTACTTATCTTGTCGTACATCACACATACATGCACACATACATGCACACACACACACACACACACACACACACACACACACACACACACACACACACACACACACACACACACACACAATAACTTTACTGTAAGTAAAAAACAAAAGAGACAAAATCCACTTATTCGGCAGCAACTCTGTTTCACAATATCGTTGCAGGCAGACATTCCAGCTTATCACACAACAATCTGCATCCCACAAAGAGTCTCAAGTGGCTTCATAAAAAAATGCAACGTTTCACTTTTGAGTCTGGGTGGCAGACTGCTGCTTTCTCAACAATTCAACATCACTGCCTTTCTTGGAATCCCCGGCGAGCTCGCACGATGGCTTAAGGCACGGAGCAAACATCACCCGACGCCTCCTCGCATTCAGTCTCAGGTTTACGACACCTTCGGCGCGCGCGTCCTCGCATTGTTTTTTCCGTAATATTCACATATCTTTGCAAATCCTTTTGCTTCAGATACCTGCGGTGTGAATGTCAACACGTCAACACTCACCCTCGACAGCAGTGGATGAGACTCCCACCATTCTCCAGGGCTGTCAAAGGAGACGAACCGGTGTGTAGGAGATATTCCCGGAGTGGAAGCCTCTCTGTGTGCTTGGTCCTTAGTCTTTGTGTTGGAGGTGAGCAGTAGTCTGCCGACTGCTGAATTCACACTTCTTTGACCTCTCCCTTCCTCCCTCTGATCTGTTATCTCCCTTTACCTCCCTCCCACTCTGCCTCTCCTCCCTTGTCTTTATTTTTTCATGTGGGGGGGGGGGGGGGGGGGGGGGGTTAGGCAGACTGCGGTGGTGGTGCTCTGTGTGTGTGTGTGTGTGTGTAAAGCCCCCTCCGCTGTAATCCCGGGGATCGTGTAGCACCTGGGAAAGGCTTGCTGTGTAAACACACACATGTCGACTAATGGCTAACCCGCATTCTTTATTCTTTCACATTCTTTCCCTCAATACATTATTAACCTTTAACTAGTTGCACATAAAGGCTGCCATCCAGATGATGCCAGTGAACCCATTCACATGCCAAACACAGCGAGGCATTGTACTCCTACATTAGAGTACAGAGTACATCTTTAGCCGGGTTACTTTCTCATGAAGATAACCAGGAAAATGTTCCTGGTGAAGCTGATGCTGCAAGCAACCTCGATATTTGAAACGCATTTGTTAAAACATTTGTTTTTAAATGTATAAAGTGAAAGACCCAAGAGAGATTGAGCAAAGGCTTTGGGGTGGAGGTGGAGGCAAGTTGAGACTTTTCGGAGTTACTTGTTGCCTCGAGGCGGACTCATGCGCCCCGACACGATGCGACACGCTGCCTTCAATCACAAGGGCACCAACGCTGCACAAACAAACCCATGAGCCCACGCAGACAGGTACACGAGTCACGACCATATGCTCAGCGAGGCAGGACCCCACACGCACAGACAAAACCACACCGCTAAGTGGAGGCTTTCACTGTAGATCAGCTGTAGGATGAACACAGTGTCAGCTGGCTGCCCGGTGCACAACACTGCACTGTGTCAGAGTAACACAGAAAATGTAACATGTATAAGACCACCCGTTGTGATAAATCCCAGTTGGACCCCTTTTTCGCCCTCGCCTATTGAACACATTTTAGGATTTTGCAGAGAGTTGAGTGAGAAAACCAATGCCACTGTCATATCGTTATGGTGAACAGGAAATTACTGTTTTAATTACTGTGCTTATTCCAAAACAATACTTTTGTTCAATGCATAATTTATAGATTAATGTAAACATGTATTTCCACAACCCATTTCCCCGGCCTCCATTTGACACAAGAAGCAAATATTCTCAAATGATAAATGCTACCAGAACACAAGCGAAGAACTTGAAAGAAATATTCTGACGAGTAAGAGTTTTGATTTAATTCAGATTAAAGAAAAAAAAAAAAAGATGAAAAATAGGATTATGAGATTCATGTTCAGGTTTAGTACTTAGAGTGATACTTGATGCATTTTGGTCACTGGCAAAAACTTGTTGAGGTTAGAGACCCCACTGCCACAGATCCTTCAAAAATGTGTAGAAAAAGAGACGGTGATAAAAAAAGATGCCAATAGAGCTAACGGTGATGTCGATGAGAGACACTGCAGAAATACCATTCAGACAATGAATGATGAATGAGTGAGTCATACCCTGCACACATACAGAGGATTATGAAACATAAAATTCCAAGGATGTCCAAGTTGAAAAATAGAGAAGTAATTGCCTAACAGCGCAGACAGGAAGTGCCCCCGACCATCTAATTTGATGCACAGGCCAGAAACATTCCCTGAGGCATTTCTAGCGTTTCCCAACTTTTCCAAAATCCTCTCTTGCTGTGACAAATGCCCCGACTCACCGTGCTAGACTTGGTTATGGCCTCACAAACCCCTCCTCGCTGTGACTAAATGCGACCTCTGACCTCTTTAGTTAAGCTGTGAACTCACACTGGAAGACCACGGATGCCGGAGGAGGAGGGACGGGAAAGCACACCATGTTGTGAGAAATGATGAATGGGTACAACAGCCCGCGTGCGTTGGAGTACAAGTGATGCGTTAAAGGACAGACATATTCAGCTAACTGCTAAAATACGATGGACTATTAAAACCAGGGGGGCAGACTGAGCGATTGTTATATAAAACTGTAAATCGTAGCTTGTTTTATGGGGAAAAAAGCCCCAAACTGCTGTATTTGGATGTATTGAACACCATAAGTAATATACAAGTGAAATATATAGTTTGGTACATGAAAAAATTCATGTGTCACAGATGTGCGCAAATGTGCCCCAATGCAAATTTTGGAGATCTCGCCTGAATTGTCTCTGTACTAACTAAACCCTCTCTAACTTTGTTCTGCTTCACTTTATCAAAGTCAACCTTTGCAGAGAGAATGTTCACATATTTTGCTATGATTTGGGTTAGAGTTGGACCTTACAGCTGCATCATTTCAAAGAAATAATCATCCTGAAAGTGTTTTTTTTCGAGGTGGACCTGAAACCTTTTCATTTTTGCTCTGTGTCATCTTCATTTACTCTTAACCAGTAACATATAGACATATATTTACACATCTGAACAAAATCTCACATGTGTATTTTATTATAATACCCAAATTATTCAAATAGCCCTAGTGGTTGCAGAGATACACCCTTTTTAGTTTGGGTATGCAATTTTCGAGCAGAGGCCTAAAAATAGGTTGGTTTTCTATTGGTTAATCCGGAATCAACAGTGAGTTGCACTAATCAAGTCCACAACACAAAACATTGCTAAACGCACACAAGGGGGTGAGGCCTGCTGGACAAAGCCGCTGTGAGGAACTCAAAACGACTGTACCATCTGTGACTCCACGAGAGATCAGTATCTCATGAAAACTGCTGGGCTTTTCTTGGAAGTCTCCCCTTCCTTATTGTCTTTGGACATGTTGGATATCCAGCCATTTCCCCAACCTGATCTGACATGAAAGAGACCTGCAGGTTGAGAACTTTGAGGTGTCCACACACACACACACACACACACACACACACACACACACACACACACACACACACACACACACACACACACACACACACACACACACACACACACACACACACACACACAGTGTGGGAGTCTTTCTTCAGGCCGGCTGAACAATATGACCCAGCAACTTTTGAAAGGAAATAAAAAACTTGTTTTGTATTTTTTCTTTTGTGAAAGAGCAGAACCTTGTCTCATGTTAAGTGAGTCACAGAGGCTTTTCAGTTCAGAGACAGCACAGTTTGAATGTTATCTTTATGGCATGCAAAGGTTATCTACATACCTCCATCCAACTCAGTCATCAAAGCTGGGATGTGTGTCTTTGAATAAAAAAAAATTAAAAAAAGAAGCTGAACATTTAGAAGACAGAAGAAAAAAATTAAACGGATGTCACATCTGTCTTATCCCGCACGTAAGCTCTACATAAATCACTGAGTCGTGTGTAGACAACACATGCTAGCTAACAAAGGTGAGGTAAGCCAGATGACCAGATGTGCTTGAGTTTTTTTTAATTACATTAAGAGCCGTGCCAACAGTGTCGTCTCCCAGCGGCCTGTGCCCCATCACGAAGAAACCTCCTCGCACTCTACTCCTCAGATTCCAGGCATTTCCCAAGTCTGACGCTTCCCCTCTCCCCGGCACAAAACAAGTCTGGGCATTCGCGATATCACCGGAGCTCACGACAGGTAAACAGAGACAGCACTGGTTTATCAGGAAGAAATCAGAAGGATTTGAGGTGGATGAACGCAGCCTGATTTCACATTTGAGTTCACGCTTTTGAATGGCTTAAAGTCGCTATCATCTACCTAGGGGACCGCTCCAAATGAGTGCCAATGTTGTTCTGTATCTGCTGGATGTGTAAATAGGCGACTGTTTGCTAGCAAGTTATACGAAGGCCCTTAGAGAGCGATTTGGATCTTATTCCGTATGAAGCCAACAAAACACGTTTCCTGTCCTACATCGGTTAATGGGCTGGCCGACTGCATGGGGATGCCCCACAAGCTCCCTATAGAGATGGACTTCCTCCCTTCTCTGATGACATCACTTATCACCTCCGGCCTTCTGTTTCCTGTTCCTGTCAGCTGACCCGTTCCCCCTTTTACTGTACTGTCTCTGGTGACCCCATTCTCAATGCTCCTAGATCCTAGGCCAGATAGAATTGTACGGGCCCGCTTCTACAACTGTATTTCAAAAGGGATGACAATATAATGGAGCTTTTAAATGAGCCATTATGACAAAACTTCGTTTTTTCCACTGCAGGTAGCCCCCTTGAGAGAGAGCGAATTCCTTTCTCATGGCTTTGACATGTACGTTTATCATGTGGGTGGACATTTTTAGACGAACAAACAATGATGAACATACATACCAATACGCGCAACGCAAAACAAGGCAAAATCGAGCAGCAGGTGAGGTAAGCATGTGGAAACACTTATTTGGTTTGGAGTCGTAAAGGTGTACAAATTAAGGGGAGAGGGGGAAAAAACATGTTCTCCCCACTGTTTTTATGGTGCACGGGAAGATGCTCCGGGTTATCATAAAACACAGCGGGAATCCCACCACACACCCCATGATACACAAGTGTAACGCACAAATACAATAAATACACTAGAGATGGAAACGGTCCAGGGAAATAGGTGCTTTGAATTTCTGCAGTATTCTGTCCTAGTTTTTTTTTTTTACTTCAGAAAGAGTTGGCTGGTACATTGACTTGCAGATGTACGTATGTACCAGCTGATTGCTGACTTGAAAACACCACTTCATAATCTTAAATTGGGCAAAACCTAAAGCATTTGGAGCACGCATTCCACAGCACAATTACTTCCAGGCTGACATTTAGTTTAAGTCTTCCTACAGTGAAACAAGCTAAAGATTAAATTCACCCTAGCTTTGCAAATATTTGCAGACCTCATTTAAATTGTGTGCACGTCTATCAAATGTCTACAACAAATTTCTAGCTTGACCGTGCATCCTCACTCTCTCTCACCAGGCCGCTCTAATGAGCTCGTCACAGAGAGAGAAATGGACTCAAAGTCATTAGGCCTCTTCAGCGGCTGGGCCGTCTCCATGGTGATGGAGGGGGAGAATTATGGGTTGTTGCACTCCCACTCACCTGTTTAAGCATTAACTGGCTTTTGAAGGGCAGCACTGGAGCACAGAAGCTTTTGATGTTCAGACACACACACACACACACACACACACACACACACACACACACACACACACGAGATAGCAGCAGCAAGAGAGTCAAGGCCCCCAGTTTACAGGTCAGGTTAGTAAATTAATACTGCTCATTTTCCCACCTAACACCCACTGTGTTTATTCACTGTGCTTTTGCATTATCTTAGAAGGCTTTAACATAGGATCAGATTACATGTTATTAGCTCAATAATGGTGAAATCTGACAATTATCGCAAACAAACATGTGTGCAACAGAGAAACTTCCCTTGCGTGTTGTGTAACACGGAGAAAAGCAACAATGAGGAATCTTTTACAGCGCATAACAACCTGACACATTGTTATTCATTGCGTGACAGTGTTCCCTCCTCCTCTCAAAAACACAGTTAATATCAGATTCATCCCTCCTGTAGTTCTTTACTCACCCCGATAGTATCAAATCTATTGTATCGTCAAATGTGTTTTTTTTTTTAGCACTGTGATAACCATGTAAAAGTCAGTCTTTTACCAATGCATTATGGGATAGGCTAATCTCCCCAGCGACCATGAACAGAAGAAGTGCAGGTGTAGAAAGTGGACAGATGGGTAGAAGTCATACAACAGTAGCACTGGCCATGTGGAAACATTTGCATCTGGGTATTTCTCAATATGGACTGAAAGGTCAAAGGTCACAGAGCTGACCATGATGTAGGGGATGTCTGTCTGCTCAGCCTCCTTCCCCTCTTTTTCATTTCTTCATCTTCTGCTCCCTGATGTATTCAGGTCTGAGATGGCACAGAGGGCTTGACTCAGCCTGCTGCCAGACAAAGGCCCCACAGTGCAGTCGGTATTATTCAGATCCCAGATCTGCCCTGAGTCCTATGAGATCACCACAATGCTATGTCTCCCTCACACAGAAGTATTCACACACTGAGAAAGATGCTATTGGGCAAGTGGAAGCACTGCTTTACTGATGTTGCACAGACAAGGGTAATATACAGAAAACACACATGCATGACCGCTCACACACACACACACACACACACACACACACACACACACACACACACACACACACACACACACACACACGAAAAGGAGCTGCTTTGTCTCCAGTTGGGATTTTTTATGTTAATGAGATTCTGACCGGCATCTGTGTTCCCATGGAATCCGCGCTCTTGCGGGTCCTGAAAAATATGGCCGCTACAGTAGCATTGGAAAATAGTGATATAGGGCACTGAATTTTAGGAACTCATTGATTATCATGAGACAAGAATTAGCTGGCATTTAGTAAACCAAACTGAGAACAGTAACTATTATGCTAACTAAGACTCTCTCTGCCAAGCCTTTCCAATAAATTGGAAATTTCCCTGAGTATCTTGCTTGTACCTGTACGCACACACACCCCAGGCAGAGTCACTTTTGCGCAACAGGAGAAAACACCATATTTCTAAGTGACTTACACTCGATAGTCACCTGCTGTAATGTTGTGCAGCATATCTCCATGGAAACCCTATATAAACAGCTGTGCAGAGAATGACCATTGCCTTTGCACAATGCACAATGCACACACACACACACACACACCCTGCACATCTCTCAGACTTATGAATCATAGTGATCTCCTCATCACCCAAGGGTTAAAGAGGGGAATTCCACTTCTTATAGGGCTGGTCCACAATCATCCATGATTTACAGCTCATGCATGATGGGGCATATCATACTCTTTATGTAATATAATGTATGTATAAGCGTCGGCATGTCTGCACACTAATTGCATGGCAAAAAAAAAAACTTGATGAAGTTTGATAGGGCAAACAAAACAAGGGAACTTATGAACCTTCCATGTATTACATTTCATTTAGCTGACGCTTTTATCCAAAGCGACTTACAATAAGTGCACTTCAACCATGAGTACAAACTCAGAACAACAAGAATCAAGAAAGAGCAATTTCTTCAATAAAGTTAAACTACAAAGTGCTATCAGTAAGTGTCATTTAAGTGCTACTAAAGTGCTACTACGGCTCTACCTTCCTTATTCAAGGTGTAGTGGAAAAATAAGTGTTTTTAGTTTGCGACGGAAAATGTAGAGACTTTCTGTATGTAATGTATAATTAAAAACATACACGGAAGGGAGATTCCCTCTCCTTATATCTCATTATTATAGCTGGTGTTTCAATTGGTTAGAATGACAACAGTCAGCCATTTAAAAAGTCCAATCAAAAGATGTCCTTTGGATATTTAAATGAAGGTGAACATTGATGCCTAAACAATCTGTAATTAACTCAAAGCACAGCGATGAAATAAAACTCAACCACAGGAAGAGCTTCTATTGTTGTGGCGGCTACTGTTTGTTTCCAACTGAGCATGTTTATAGCATTATATTTTAGTTACATTAGCATTACATAGTAATGAGTAACATAAAAGCCCACGCAGTGAGGTCACTGACCACTGGCTGGATGACGACAGCAGACTGCTTTTTAATTGTGCTCCGTGACCCTGTTAACCTGGAACCACTGACACCATGTTTTAAATTCAACTTTTAACAATTCACATCCCTGTTGACTCTCAAACACATCCTCCACAACTTCCACAAGCCTGAAGACTTAGATTAGTATTGTGAAAAAAAAGAATTGTTACAAATGTGAGAGGGGATACAGATTCCTATTGGCGTGCACACACACACACACACACACACACACACACACACACACACACACACACACACACAAGCACACACACACACACACACACACACACACACACACACACACACACACACACACACACACACACACACAAAGCACATTGACACAACACACAGGTTCTCTTTTCATAGATTTCTCAGTGGAATGTGGATATGCGTAGCAAACCATCTCATTAGAGGAACGACATGGATGGAGTAGAGGGATCTTATGCACATGCAGCAGACTTGTGCTTGCGTGAGCAGTTTTAGATTTACATGCATCATTGTGGGGGGCCATAGCAGATCACGGTTGGGACCACAAGTTTTTCCATATGCTCCGAAACAACCTGACAATAGCCACGATTCATCATCACTGCTGGGCTACATCACAGACAATTCCACCCCTGCAATGCATCTCTGTGGGGACGGCCTCTCCCCTCTCACACCCACCTGGTGCTCTGCCGAGGAGACCGTGGAAACAAAACCTTTATTACACTGCTGCTGCAGCTGGCCTGGATAGCTCATGTCAAGAAGCTCCAACTATTCAAGCTTCAACCTGCATCTCATCAACCTTACCAAGCTTCAATTCTGAATTTATGGAGCTCCACGCGGCATGCTTTTGAAGGACGAAAAAAAAACAGACTAAAACAAGCGTTGAGACAGTTAACTGATTAATTAAAAGCTGCGCTAATCGATATATTTTCATCAACAATTACTCATTTATATGCATTTATAGACTGAACAATCAATTGTGAGAATGTTAACACTTGTAGCCTTTATTTAGGACAATTCAAGGAAAACTGATTGAGCAGAAGCCAATCCGGGGATTCAAAGACCATGTAAGCAGTAGTGTGCTCCCCGGGGATCACCAGCCGTCACCGTGTGCTTTCTCCTGTGGTGTTTACACAAACACAATGCTCAGATAGAAAGGCAGGCGAGCAAAAATTCCTGTGTGTTTGTATATGTGTGTGTGTGTGTGTTGAGAGAGACACACATACACACACACAAACAGGCGAGGATTTCTCCCAATCTGGACAAGACCTAAAATTACTTCCTACTTTGGATTCTCTGTGACACTACGGACCAAACACACTGGTAACATGCACATAATACACATGTACACTGACAAGGTGAGGACTGACGGCAAATTAGTAATTCATGGGCGGGCAGGAAAGGCACAAGTGACATATGTGACAAAAAAAAACAATATTTTTCCTGAAGGCAAAGAGGCTGGTACAAGGTAGTGGAAAAAAAAAAAAAAGTACCATGTATGCAGTTTGTCCCATTTCTTTTCACCTCTGGTTAGTTGAGTAAATATGTCCATTAAGTTTGATGTTCTAATCACTCTCATGTGTTTACCTGCCTGGTGGCTGGCAACAAGTTTGTGGAAAGCACTCTTTAAAGCCTCTACAGCTCTAAAAGCAGACACATGATACAGAAACATATCAAACTAACTTAAAGCAACAAACTGAATCCCTGACTTCATATTTGAAACGCTGGGTTGGGTAACCTTGCAATACAGCACACACGGTGGGGGGGGGCAAGTGTTTTTGTTTTTAGTTACAATGTGGAAAAATGCTGTACTGTGCAGGGGGGCAACTGCACCGCTCCCAGAAAAAAAACCACACACACACATGGTGCATTTCTTGCTATTCAACACAAAAGCACTGGTGCACTCCAGAGATTTCCATGAAGAAGTCATGAAGTCATGCTGGCGGTGTCCAATATCAAACAATGACAGCCATGACCACTTAATCTCCAAATATCTCATCTCCACGTCCAGATATTTGCCTTGACTCAGGATGAGCGAGCTTCTCTTTCTATAAAAACAATCAAACTTCAGATGAGCCACTTGGTTCTCTGCCTCTCCAAGCAGAACAAAGCAACGCTATTTATATGTTTAAAGTGCACTACCATTGTGTATTAGATGTACAACAGGAGGGGGATCACAGAGAAAAAGGAAGCGTCTCAGACAAACACACTGTCACACAGAAGGAAACAGAAATGGGCCGTGAGAACTAATTCAGTGCAAATGGGACATTTAGAAAAATCTCACGATGAGACGTAAACCTTTTCCACCAAGTGTCTCATATGCCCACAGTGAAGTGTTAGGGAGCCTCAGTGAAGGAGCTGCAGTCAGAGGTGTGTGTGTGTCTTACACACACACACACACACACACACACACACACACACACACACACACACACACACACACACACACACACACACCTCTGACTGCAGCTCCTTCACTGAGGCTCCCTAACACTTCACTGTGGGCATATAAACACACACACACACACACACACACACACACACACACACACACACACACACACACACACACACAGGCAAGGATTTCTCCCAATCTGTACAAGACCTAAAAATACTTCCTACTTTGGAGAAAGTGTGTGTGCCGCTTTGACAGCCACAAAGAGGACCAGTCAACACATAATAAAAACATGCATGCATAAATGTTACCTTTGCAAACCGCACGAAGAAAGTACTGAATACTTTGAGTGAGTGAGTTTTTTTTTTTTTGAGTACTGAATACTTTGAGTGAGCAAACTTACATTTGGTGCCGTTTGTTTCCATTCCTCTTTTGACGCCGTCCATGTGAGACTGGGGTGTTGGTATTTAGTGCTGCAGGCCCATGAGTGACCGAGTCAGCCTCCGCTGACAGATACAGTCGGTTCACCTCCGGCCCGCTGGTCGGGAGCTCGAGGCAGCTTCTCTGCTGGGTCCTAGCGCCACCACTACTGCAACGAGCTACTGAAACTATTCCTGACATGAATTAAGAGTATACTTATTCGCTTCAATGACGCTGGGAAGCGTAAAACAAAGTATGTACAGTAAATTTGCAAATTAGCAAACTGTAGCCATCAGCCGGTTAGCTTGAAACATACTGAAACAATGTAGTGGTAGTAGTGTATAGCATGCCACATATAAATATATGTGAATGCATATATGTCACAAATTAAATGACAAAAATGACACAAATGACTATATGAACATCTGTTTATTGAACTTGTAAGTGCAAATGTAAAACAAATCTTTTTTTGTGGCATTTAGTCCAGTGCTTCTTTAATGTGTCTTGTCCATATATTGAAGCAATAATAATAACAAATTAAAAAATTCTAAATAATAAATACTTTATATAGCCACATATTAAAATAAGAAAATGAAGACACTTTTCAGTCCTCCTCATATATTAAAGCAATAATGATAACAAATACAATATTCTAAATTTACGTTTCGGCATGGCTGCAGATGTCATGTGCTGTTGTAAACAATGCAACTAGTGGAGGTGGCAAGGTGCTCAGTGTTGCCAGATTGGAAATGGCGAAGTATCGTACCAAATTGGCTCAAAATGGTCGTATTTGGAGGATAATTATCGTGCATCTGGCAACACTGAGATCGGTCGACCAATGACAGTTCTCTCTACAGTCAGAGCTCGCGCAAGAAGGTGGAACATAAGGGAGATACCATTTCCAACACTTGTAAGGGCGTAATAACTAGTTTGTGAAAGACCCAGAGAAACACAAATATCCAACGAGGCAAAATCCCGGACGTTTTTGGAATCCCTGCCGGACACATTTTTTAGGTCTCGAAAAGAGGACATGTCCGGGAAAAAGAGGACGTCTGGTCACCCTAAGTTAACTTAATGTATAGTTTACAAACATAAAAAGTGGTGTCAAAATCGGCAATAACATGGTTTACGGGATTTTGTTCAGGGTTTGTGATCCTGGCTGCAGTCTGCGCTGGTTTTGCAGGCCGAGAAATGGCGAAACTTCGTCAACTCTTTATGCTTCAGGTTGTTTTCCAGATTAAACCAACGAGGTAAAGTCTGCAACTTTAGCGGTGCTGGTCGTCTGGACAGAGCAAGCTAGCTTTTCCCCCTTTGACATAGCGAATACGTGTGTAGTAATTCGCAAAATGTCAAACAATTAATTTAAAAAAGATTCACAAGTGGTTCCACACATTATTATAATAAAAAAAAAACAGACTGAATTTGTTTCAAGTTTAATTTTTAGTGACAAAATGAACAGTATTCAAAGGAAGTAAAGTATTCAACAACCCTGGATCTTTGCCAGTATATGTTAAATACCTTTCAGAGTGTTTCATTGTGAATGAATATAATCTCTGTAGCTACAAAATTATTGGATTATCATTTCTAAAAGAGAATCAATAACTGTAAGTGTAACTGTACGGATGATGAGTCCTCATCCTAAAACATTTAGTCATCGTTCTATTGCAATGAGATGGAACACATGGAGCAGGAGAACTGAATCTGTGCTTCCGTTATCTATTTAATCTACTGAATTGCACATCCTTTAGGTTTACGATACAGCTGCACAGTGAACTGCATCTATCAGTGACCTTTAACTATTTAACCAGAACATTACATGGAAGTGATCTGCTAATCTGTATATCTGCATTCTCACTTTGGTTTTAATTTGCACACAAATCAATGCGGGTCACGCATACAATTGAAAAAAAAAGTTGTGTCCACCTCCGATTGTTACTTGTTTCGATCTATATGAGTGTAAACCAGAGGGAGACGGTATTTCAGGTGCCAGAGCAAAAACAGGGAACAGGTAAACAAAATGCATCTTTATAAACCAAAGCAAAGTGATGCTGTATGCTCACTCACTCATTTTTCTCATCTAATCATTCCCACTGATAAAGTGTCATAAATGATATACAGTATCTACATTCTACTCATTCAGATTGCTGGTGCTGCACACTCATAACTAAGAGAGCATAACAAATAAGGCAAAGCCAAAATTCTCCTCTTTATGTTTTAGTGCTGCGGCTCTGGTCACGGACATCCCCACATGATGCCTTCCCCCGTCCGTCAGGCTTAAGAAAAGCACATCACTAATGTACTACACTCTATTGCTTACACATCACTCCAGCAAACTGCCACAGTTGCACTGACAGACACAGTTTATCCGTCCATCGGTGCATAACGTCTCTGTGGCCTTCCCTCTGTATCTCTGGTGGGGCCAGAATTTGGTTCGTCATATGAGGAGATCTCGAACAGGTTCTCAGCCATGGCAGTGAAACGGAGCAGAAGTCTTAATATCTCTTTCTTCACCTCCTACAGATCTCTCGCTCCAGTTATGGCCGTATTCAACGGACGTCCATAAGTTATTAAAACAGTCGGGCCTGCTTCTTGAGGTCATTTCTCTTCCACAGAGCCAGCCGGTCAAAATCCTCCACAGTCATGCCAAACACTTGCAGGAACTCCTCTGGGGACAAGTGACGCTGAGAACACAAGGACATAGAGATGACACACAGTTACCACTTTATACCTGTCATTTTTAAAGTGCCCAATTAACACATTCCTATAATATACTATTCTTTTCAACTTTACCTTAACTGCCATTGAGGACGTCACGGGTATAATGACATTTTTAGACTAAAGTAATTTTTTGGGGCAAAATAAATAAATAAATGAATCTAAAATAATGTATTTCGAACCATAATTACACAACCAGCACTCGACCATAGTGTAAGGAGATCAAATTGACATTTATAAGTAAACATTGCAATGAATATATTGTTTAAAAACCTCCGAATATATTTAGTTGGATTTCACAGAGTCTCTTCTGCTGCAAGCACATGCGTTCCTGTTTTTTTAACTAGACCAGAGGTAACTAATTCCCAGCACAGTTGGCCTTATGGCCCATTCATAACTCACCTCCAGTCTGGCTCTGTCTGCATCTTTGGGCAGTCTGTTGCGACCCCTAGTGGTGACAATGAGCGCCTGATAGGGGTAAATCTGCAGAGGGCAAGAGGCAGCATGCGTCATCAAAGTTGGATACTTAGTTTACAATAACTCTGGGATTATTTAACACACAGGCTAACCCACATGGAATGAATTATTCAAGTGATTCATTTAAAATCATACCTTGTATTCTGCTGGGAGGGAAGAAATACAATTAAGTCAGTACAATAGAAGAAAAAAAACATTCAAATGAATTGCTTCACTCTAATAAGTGGTCGGTGTTTTGTATTAAATTACCTCTGCTTCCCCAATTGACCTCACTGCTACTGTCATACTGGTACTGGTAGCAATCGGCACTCTGAGGCTGCAGGTGTAGAGAGGAACAGCGACTTAAACATATATAAATACTGGCATAGTTTAAGTCTGAGACATGTAAACAGCTCTAGCAATACTCAATTCCAGTGCCTCAATGTTAATGGTAATTTCATACAACAGATGCCTAATTAAAGATGTCAGACCCGTCTAAAATAAGCCCCAAGCCTATGTAATTAATACAGCTAATCATGGTGTTGTGTCTTGTTCACCGGTCTCACCCTCTGGATGCCGTTGTGTCCGTATCCTGGTAGCGAGGCAGACTTACAAACAAAATCTAAAACAAAGAAAGCAGTCGTGAAATATGACAGTTTCTTCAATTTCCTATTATTTTCATGTCATTTGAAACTTTGGAATGGTATGATCAGTGCCAGATCAGTGCCAGAAGATGGCGCTCCTGACTAGCCCAAAAACAATCGTACAGTTCCAGATGTGTGCACAAAATACTGGGGCTTTGTTGCTGTAAAGTCACTGAAACCAGCGCAAACACGTCATTTATGATCCAATGCAAATATTCAATCAAAATCTACATATAAAAAGAGCTACTGTTAAACACCCCTTAAAAAAAAACAGAACTGAGGTGGTCTTATTATTGACAAACTCACCGCTATCAGCGCTGTACTGAGATCTTGGAGCTGGGAAATAAAGAGATCACACAGTTACAAGACGTCTCTATTATTGCACACAAACACAAATGCTGCAGCATACATTTTGATTATACTTCTCAAAAATATTCAGGGGAAATTGCTCTTGAGATTTGACAGCTATCTGTCTAGTTAGAGTTATGACATAAATAAAAAAGAAAAGGAGCAAGTTGGGTACCAATCAAGCCCTGGAAGGAACACACAACATCAAAGGGGCAATAGGCAGAAATAGGCCAGGCGGGACTGGTTCCAAGGAAGAAGGGGATAAATAAAAAATGTAAAAACAACATACGAGCACAAAGACACGCTGCACGCTTCACCGTCTAATCGCAAAACACAGCTTGTATGGTTACAAGCCTTTTGTTGCCTTTCAACCGTAGCCAGCAGAGTCCCGTTCAGTTGTGTCCCCTCCCATCTGAGAAAACGCTTTAATGAGAGATTTTACTGCTCATAAATAAACCAGGATATGGGACACCAGCTGTGAGAGCGAGAGGCTGAGATACACAGAGAGATGGATGGACAGATAGAGGGATGGAGAGTTATGGATAGTGATGGAGACAGACTGGTGTCCGAACGTCCCAATACGCTGCGCGACCAGCAGAGCTAACACAAACTCTTCTGGTCGCTTCAGATCCGGCTTCGTCACATCTGGCACACCTGGTTGAACACTCTTCTCCCGGTAGCTTGAAATGTTTTGACTCAGTGCGATCAGATATCCTCACAACAATGGCAGGCCACATCTGCTGAACCTGTGGCAGGCTAGCAGCAGCTGTTCAGCTACCTTTTCATCTCTATAATGCCTGCAGCAGCCATGACCCGCTCTGACCCGCATCCACAACCTCACTGCCGTCATTCCAAGCTCTGATGACAGCAAATATTGAGGCTCATAAAAAGCCGGCGCGCAGCACGCATGATCACACTGGGAGGGACAAAGACATGGCAACACAGGCATCGAGGGGGGATGCATAGGGGTGTGGGCCGTGGGGGGGCAGGGTGGATCCTTACATCCGTTAACAGTGTTGTTGTACGCCGTGGTGCCGTAGCCTGTAGTGTTGAGTGTTTCCTTGCTCCCACTGCGAGAATTCCTCGCACTGCCCCAGGGGTCGTTGTCATAGGAACCAGATCTTGCTTTCATCTCCTCCTTTAGGATCAACCTCCCGATGCCACTCCCGATCTGAGGGGGAGCGACGAAAGAGTCGGGGGGGGGGGGGGGGAGAAAAAAATAAAAGAAAGAGGTGTCAGAGAAAACTGCTAATTTTATGTACAGTGAATGAAGCAAGTGAATAACAGGAGGACAGTTACCAGGCACCATACCATAAGAAGTGCATTATTCATGGGTGTTTCTTGGGGAGGTGACTTTCTTCAACCAAATGTTGAAGAAAGAGAGAAAGAAAATAACGAAGGTCTTACTCTTTGAAGACTGGGACTCCAACTCTCTTCATCTCCTCCTGTCGAGAAGCGTCTTCTCGGCACCCGATAGGCTGAGAGACAAAAACAGATAAAAGAGATTCCCCTTACATGTATAAAGAGCTCATTGTGGAGCGCAGTGGGTGAGTGAATAAATATGACAACACAGTTACCAAAGGAACCCGCACTTCTATGTCTGTGTTTGGTCCAGCGGAAAATCTAAACTATGCAGCTTACTACACAGCTTGCCACTCTGAACTCAGTGAAATGACAGTGTGTCGTACCCCTGGGAGAGCTGGTGTAAGGGTAGTAGTCAGACTCAGACTGGGTGTATGGCTCAGGAGAGTAGGTGGACAGTCTGGAGGATCTGAGGATGTCCTCGCTGGTCCTGCTTTTGGTGGCTGCGTCCACATGATTGTCTGTGAAGGATTGGATAGGTTAGGAGAGAGAAAAACAGAACCACGCAGTGGTAATAACGTTAAAGAAATAGTTTGACATTTAGGGAAATATGTTCATGACCTTTTAATGCTAAGCCTATAGCGAAGTTAACCGTCTCCTGGCTCCAGCTTCAAATTGAATACAGACGTGAGAGTGGTGTCTCGTTTCAAGACTGTGAGTAAACTATTTCCCAAAATGTTAAGCTATCCCTTTAAGGAGGAAAATGTGAATGAATGAATGAATAACACAATGATTTACAGCCAGAGTACATGTACGCTTCATATTTGAGGTCATCATATCCTGCATTCCTGTCAGAGGAGATCCATATCCAGCATAAAATAACCAGCATTCAAGTGAGTTCAGTTACTGCTCAGCCTGCGGCACACAGTCGCTTCATTCATGGCGTGAGGCGATGATATTGATGCCACTCTGCACTAAGGCACAGTCAATGGGAGTCAATGGATGTGACATGCAGTGTAATGTCAGATAGATCGCTCTTCACTCAGTTTGCCATTAGCCATGCCAGCCCAGATCCATGATCCATTGAATTCCTATACACATGATGCATGACACTGATGGCAGACGTTCTCATCTTTGGGACACACACTTTCAGCTCGACGACACACACACACACACACACACACGTAGATTTGACCTTCTGTCGGAGGAAGTATGGCTGTACAGAATTGACATGGGAGGACCAATACACAAAGACAGATACATAGACACACACCACAGACATAATGCAATATCTATCTACCGACAGTGAGTGAAACAGCGAGTGGAGAGAGGTACTTACAGTGGCAAGGTCACCGGGGGAAAGTGAAGCAGAAGGGTGGAGGGAAGTGAATAAAAGGGAATGGATGCAATAAAAAAAGAGGTGAAAGGAAAAGGGAAACATTATTGGAGCGTCCCCATCGGAGATTTGTGACAATGTGAGAGCTTTGCTAGCAATATGGAGAACAGGGTCAAGGCCAAAAAACAAGGATCTGATTTAAAAATAAATAAATAAATAAATATATATATATATATATATATATATAGGTAGCACTGAATAGTACATAACAGGCTTTTGATGCGCACAGCAACATCACATGTGTCTGTTGTGCCTATGGATATACGTCAATCCTGTTAAGTGCTGAAACAAGAGAGAATAATAATCAATAGGTGTTAAGGAAGACACAAAGTAGGAGAAGGATCAATGTGACAGAAGAGTGTGCAGATTCTTCCGTATTCTAACAAGGCAAGCTTCACGTTTTTTTTTTATTATTCTTTATCGGCAAACATGTGTTGTGTGAACATCATGGCCTGCGATGAACTAATTACAACTGAGAAACATAGAAGGGCAAAAGTGTCTATACACGCACGGGTCGACACGATTTACTACGGATACCACCACATACAGTACAGAAGAACATGCAGGACGCCGAAGATACTCTATCCTCCATCAGGAGGTCTTAAGTCTTGTGAGTGTCAGCTGAAAAGCATTTTCCACTGTGACGTGTGAAGGATGGCTGACGTGCATTTCAGTTTAATGACTTGTAATAAAAGGCGAAATAGCATCTTGAGTTAACCGCGTTGCTGCGTTACTTGATTGAATGACAACATTGATCCACACTATTAAGAAGTCAGACTTCCGTCTCACATACTCGTTGTGTTTTTTAACCAAAAAACAGCTGTCCTTGTATTCAAACCGTTACAATTACAGCAACGCCTACTTAAATCACACACTGACCACCAGTTAACTAGGCTAGACTGGGTCTCCATGGCAAATATAAATTAGTTATAGTACAGGTTTTTTTCCCCCCCACTGTGCTTTGTTCCATTGTTCTGTTCTATTCTGGTGACTTGTGTGTCCTCAGAGTCCCATGTACTCAACACTTGTCACGCCTGAGCAACCTTCACTTCATTCAGGGTCTATTCCAGCCCCTTTGCCGACAAGAACCTGCCGTGCTGCAGAAGCAGGCACGTGTTAGCAGCATCCACATTGAAAATGTTGCTCTTCTGCATTCAGCCAATTACAAATGTAATGAGTAATTTTGAAAAAGAGCTATACAAGTCAAACTCTATTTCCGAGTCAATCTTTTTGTTATTGGTGGCTTCATTCTGGATGACGACCGGAGCATTAATATTAATCGCTCATTAATAACATCAATAGGTCAGCAAAAACATCTACACCGAGTACTCAAACACAGCAGGACTAAACTGACAGGAGGACAGGCAGGCTAAGGCGTGGCTAACTGCACTGTACCCGTTCTCGTATAGATGGGAGGCTTCTTGTAGAGGTTGGGGTCCCCTGTGGCTGAGGAGAGAAAGAGGAGATGGAGAAGTGAAACGTGGAGGAGTGAAGGAAGCGAGGATGTGAGTCTCTATCGGGGTGATCGGACGGGACGAGGTGGAGGTACAAGGGGTGGTTGTTCAAATGTGTTCAAAATACGACTTGGTCACATTTTCCACAAACTCTGGTTCCTGAACTTAAAATGAAGGATTTGCATCAGTGAGTGATGGCTGATGAAATCTTCCCCCGTGGAGTAAAACATCTATGAGAGTGTGAGTAGTGCAATGAGGAGATGGGGAATCCTACCTGGTACATGAAAATGTTTAGGGGGCTGGTTTGTGGTGGGTGTGCTTGACCGCTCCTCTTGGCCGTAATAAGGTGAACTCCTGCCACTCTCAGAGCCTGCAGCCAGTCACAGCCAATCACAGCAAAGGAAACATGAGAATGAAGGAAGGCCTCAACGCAAGTCTCATCCATGCAGAGGAACCAAACGGCATTCATTCAAGTTACAAAGGGACATTGGATAACTATTCCACTTGTGTAATGACAAAGGTTATTGACTTGTCTTCCTATGACAGTAATTACAGTGTCAATGCACATGTGTAAGAGTTGAATGAAATGACAGCCAAGGAGCAAAACAACTATTTTGGAGAGAAGTGAAAGAGATTCTGCCCTAAGGCGGTGAATCTGTTCATCTTTTGACACCAGAAAGTCAACTAGCTTAATTTAGCAAAAACGTAGCAAAACTGTTCGGTTAAAAAACCGAAGTGTAAAAACGTTAATTTGCCGTTTCATGAGGTGCTATGTGCGGGATGAATTATTGGCCAGAAGCAGTAACTCTGTGAAGCTCCACTCATTATACAATGCTAAGCTAAGCTAACTGCCCGTTGGCTGTATCTACACGCTGGACAGACACACATGAGAGCGGCGTCGATCCTCTCATATACTACTCCTTTAAAAGAGTTAACTTCAGGAGAATCATTCCCAAAAACTAAGTTCAAAGTATAAAAAAAAAAATCAGCATACTGATATCAAACTCTGAGTATACAAGCAGACAACTAGTCTGTGAATACCATCCGACTCACCAGGGTAGGCATAGTGCTGTGGAGAGCGAGGCATGATGGGTGACATGCCTTGGCGACTGTATGTTGGCGAGTCAATATAACCTGGACTGGAGCACCGCCTCTGCTTTATATCCAGGCTGTCGTAGTCCTGAAAAGAGAGAGGGGGAGACGAGGTAGAGGTGAAAAAAGAGGGGTCAACAAGGAGACAAATAACTCAAAATGAGAACAGTCCACTTGTTTAAACTGTTAAGTGCTCTGCTAGGAAGAGTGCTTACCTGAGAATAGGGAGAGAGCGTCCCAAGTGACTGGAGAATCAGTGGAGAGAGAAGAGTGAGCATTTATACTGTAGCAACGTGGTGAAACCAGAACAATATATCATATATCATGTATTTACAGGACCACAAGAAAAGACCAGACTGTCTTCTCAAATTCAATCTATGAGCTTTGTTTCATCCTACATGGGTGACTGGTGGGGTTTTCTGCACGGGACAAAGTGATGACTGTAAGCCACACCATTTTTATTTATTATATTTAAATGTCAGTTAAAGGAATAGTTTTAGGCATTTTAGGATCTGAGCTTATTTGTATTCCTGCGACGTGTGTGTATGTATGTGTATATATATATATATATATATACATATATATATATATACATATACATATACATATATATATATATATATATATATATATATATATACAGTATATGTTGTTTTATTCATACACAAGCCGAAATATAAAAATGTCAAGCTGTGGTTTGTCTGAACTAATTCTTGGTTTGGCTTGGTTAGTGAGCTTTAGAGGTATTGTGGGGTTGATTTATTAAACATTTTAAAGAGCCAGGCAAGCTGTCTCCCCCCTGTTTCCAGGCTTTATGCTAAGCTTAGCTAATTGCCTGTTTTCTCATCTGACTCTAAAGTGTATTTCCCAAAATGTCAAACTATTCCTTTGTGGAAAGACATTAACCAGATATGATTGTCTGTATATTGTAAAATATACCATAACTGCAAATAAAATGCTACAAAAAAGTACCTTTTTAATCAAATTTGACTGAAAGTTCCCAGGATTTTTAAATGAAAATCTTGAAAATAAAATAAAAAATCCAATGTTCAACAAAAATGTTAAATTTCTGAATCACACAATATTGATCCCTATAAATACTATATAAGTTGCAATGAAGACAAAGCTAAGTTTGGCCTGGAGTGTGTGGCAGTAGTACCTCCCCATAGCTGTAAGTTTCTAGCCTGTCATCAGAGGTGTATCTGTGGTACGGCTGGTATGAGGAGGATATGAGGTCTGGCTGTTGAACCTCGTATATGGCCTTGACCTTTGGCAGGGCAGCTAGGTCCTTATAATCTAGGAAGTGATTCTCCACTCTGGCCTGGAGAGAGGACACACACACATACACCCACCAAAGACAGAGACAACAGCAACAAGACCCAACATCAACCACATGGACAATGCACAGTAACAAAGTAGAATGGAAACTGCACCAGTGACGCACCAGTGAGCCGATCATGCAGGGGTGGGATGGGTGAAAAAGAGCTGATGAAGCACACACATGCATGGCATGCACACGCACGCACGCGTGTGTGCACTCATTAAAAGTACACATGTACAATGCAGGACCTGACAGCGGTGTAAGTTGTTGACCTTCAGGAGCTCAGCATGTGTAAGAAAAAGAGAAGAGGGAGCAAGGACAGCCAGAGAGAGAGAGAGAGAGAGAGGAAACAGTATGGACGACAAGCATGCTTACACTGCACTTCTCCCTCATCCATCACCTTAAACAGAAAGGTCATTGATTATGAGACGAGTGCAGATCGGGGCAGGGCTTAGTAGAGAGCGGTGACTCTTGCTTGCATGCAGACATCTCTTGACATGCGAATACTGCCGACATGCAGCAGCACTCAGCAGACTGCCAAGCAGCACAGTTGGACACTGTTCCATATGGCCGAAGGCTCGTTTTGAAATGGAACTGGTCCAACTCTGCACAGCACAGACTGGCATTCTTCACATAAACCTGGTAGGTCCACCAACTCGTCTCTCTCGCTCTATATAGCATAGAGGGGAGACTGATTTGGTGACTGGCACATTCAAACCTGTTCTTGTGTCAGTTGAAAACTGGGATGAATTGGCTTGAAATATAAAATTATTTTAAATGTCGTTAACCATTTCTTTCAAACTGAATCTCACTTTAACGTGGCTTGACTTTTGGGTATTTCCTTCCCTTTCTTGTGGACAATATTCCACCTACAAGTGCATTAGGAATACCTGCTATGTAACTTACAGAGTCCACGCTCGTGTTGTGGCTCTGTGAGGTATGTAGGCACAGTAGTGAGGTAAAATTTCATGGCCATTTATCAAATAGTTGTTTTAATATTTCACTCAAAATGAAAACTGTCAACCTCTTGGAGGCTCTACAGAAAAGTTGGGGACTTTATAAAAATGTAATATATTTCACTTGATGTTTGATAACTCTGACCTGCTGGTGGCGCTTATTGGAAACTCAAAGGATCGTCGACATCATAAGGAGTTATCCTCTGCGGACTATGAATGTCTGGGGAACATGTTATGCCATCCATCAAATAGCTCTTGAGAATTAGATTTGGGACCAAAGTGGTGGATCACCTGACACTGCCATCCCCGTAGTCACAAGGCTGGGAAAGCAAAACATTGTTTTTGTTTTCATCCAAATTCATCCCCGTTTCAACCAAGATAATTTCCTCACTTCTTTTTTAACTCCAGCCACATCATGAGGAAACAGACAAGCGAACAGGCCAAGGGAGTGAGCAGTCTCTCAGGTTGAGGCTTAACCATTCAAGCCTGTGGGTATAGTGCTTGTGCTTCTGGTGTGTAAATTGTGCTTTTAGGGTAAGCTTGGGGGCGTTGGCAGCTGTAAATGACTTAAAGCTTCAAAGTTATAGGCTACTCACACATATAACCCTACTGGGAGAGCCTATGGAGGAGCCCGGTGGAGAGATGGAGGCCTCCGACAGACGTCTATGCTGTGAGGTACAAACAGACGAAGAAAAAAAAGGAGGTGGTGATGAAATTGCAGTTTTCATTTAATCTTCACATTTTCATTTCAAACTCTGTCTCACCCTGAGTCTCCTCTCTGCCCTCGCTGCCTGCTTGCATAATGGGTGCCACACCTGACCTCCTGAAGAAGAGGGAGAGAAGAAGAGAAGACATATTGGCGCCGGGTGCTCCCGCATGCCACGCGGGCAAGTGCTCTCTATGTGTGCGCAATGTGTCGGTATCGAGTTTCACCTGTCAGGTACATTTCCTCTCCCTCTTTGAACATCGTGTTACAGCGGGAGCATCGAGCGCAGGTCGGATGGTAGTGCTTCCCTCCTGCCTGTGAGGAGGAGAGGAGGGGAGGGAAGAAGAAGAAGAGGTGTGACTGGACATAAATGATCATCATAGAGAGTTTCACGGAGTGAGGGTTAATCGACAAATGAGCAGGTCATTATCTCCATATGTTTTCTCCTGTACATCACCCGACCACCAATACTCCGCCATCATAATGTGCTGAGACATCGTAGCATAGCCTGTAGTTCATCATCAGCATACAGATCTCACATGATAGCCACCACTCATCATCCTCCATACCATAATTAGAACATAGATCCCTGTATGTAAGTCACATGAAGTGGTATGTGTGTGTGTGTGTGTGTGTGTGTGTGTGTGTGTGTTAGACACAGAGGGAAGTAGGTGGCCATGTAAGTGAAGGACACGGAGCTACGTGTCCTTGGACGTACGAAGCATCCCGAGGGAAAACATCCGAACATGGACACATGAGATGAAGCAGTGTGATATCACCGTGCCGGCTGCGTCCCTTAATGCAGGCCAGTTCACGGTCCTGATGTTCCTCAAATGTGTCTCCACAGGGCCGACGGCTGAGGTGTGGCCCCGTCCCGTCCCCTCTGACACACCATTAAGAGAATTTCTATTTATAGAAGCACCCCTGACATGTGGCCGGTGTCGAGGAGACCTGGACTGTTTCATCGGAGCACACCCAGCATGTGTTCGAGTGTGTGGGTAGTGGGGTATTATGCCATTTTCTGCTGCATCGACTGTCCCTCTTATCATTCTACTGATCGTATCTCAGAGGCATTTTAACCAATCCCTGCTCTCCTTGTCCGTCTCAGGTTACTCTGAAAGGAAAGCCAGGAGACGATGCAGCATTTAGGTCCTGTGCTTTCCGAGCAACGGGGCGCTTACTGGCTCTGGTCATACGGTATCAATTTAGAAACTGCTGTTTCCATTTCTAATGAGGCCCCCATTCTCTCCGGTGGCATTTACAGGCTGCTATATTTATTGGCAAACTGAAACACAGAGGACGGAAGGGAAAGGAAAGCGGTGAAACCAAAGAAAGGAGGTTTTATGTTCCTCTTTCTTCCGCTTCCTGCCTTTATTTCTCCCCTTCTCCATCGTTTCTAAATGACTCATTAAAACTAACAACCACTGGCTCTGGGAAGTTGGACTAAGAAGGGCTCTGTGGAATCAGCCTGATCACAAACACGGATCAGTCAGAGATATCAGTACGGCAAACTCTACCAACATTAGAATTAAATGTTACTTTACTTACAGGTAAGTAGATCATGTATTGGTATTTGTGCAACGTTATTTCCGTAGACAAGAACTAGAACCCTAACCCTAACAAAAACCAGACTAAAAATGAAAACAAACAAAAAGTGACCATTGACGATGCTCACAAATATTTGGTAACAAATACAAACTAAAGGATAAGACTGACCGATGGACAAATGAACATTACTGTTTTAAGTCTTATTGAACAGTATCCCCATGACATGCTGCAGCTAGCCAACATGGTCCATGGTGCTACTTTCTGGCTTTTCTTTCAGTTGGATTCAGAGCTTTCGATTTAATTCAGCTTGACCCATCACAATGGCCACATTTTTGGGAAATATAACAGATACCCTGATTTTCCTTTAACTTTTTGTTGACTTTATTACCCCCTTTAACATTTGTTTTTTTCAAAAACAAAAAATAAATTAAAATCAGGTGCCACACTGACAGACAACAAGTTGGAAAGCACCTGTAATGCGTGTCCTAAATAAAAACTGTATGTTTGGGGAGTTACTTCTTGGATCCGTGATTCTATATTATATGAGTCTAATTCTTAATGAAGCAAATCATTAAGAAATCAAGATTTGACAGGAGAGAGGAATGAATGTCAAGCACACAGAGATGATCAGAGAGAGAGAGAGAGAGAGAGAGAGAGAGAGAGAGAGACCCACACACACACACAAAAAGAGAGAGAGAGAGAGAGAGAGAGAGACTCACAGATAAAGGCTGACATGTCCCCATGTCTATAAATAGCTCAGAGAGGCTGACAGTCAGGAACAAAACACTTTACACCAGCCAAACTGACAAGCAAAGGAGCACAGGGACAACAATGCCCTGTGTGTGTGTGTGTGTGTGTGTGTGTGTGTGTGTGTGTGTGTGTGTGTGTGTGTGTGTGTGTGTGTCCGACGAAGTTTTGTTCCCTTTCCTTAGGTCCCGACAGACAAGAGACGCCCTCCGGAGACTCCAAAACCCTTAATTAGCATGTGCACACGATCACTTTCATTACTTCCCCATCACCTCTGTCTTGCTCTGTCCGCCTCAGCTCCTTCTCCTCCGCTCTCCTCTCGCCCCTGTTGACTCCTTCCTCCATCTCTTTTTAAAAGTGCTCCAGCGTATAAGAGCACGCAAAGCACACATTTCTATCACTCCCATCTTTTCCCTTCACTCTTTACCCTGATCTTTTTATAACTCCCTTTTTTCTCTCAACGCCTGACAAGTAGTTACAACTCAATCTAGCTTTTTGCCTCCTGTTAGCGCAGGTTGGCTTCCATAAGTAAACGTGAAAAAGTGGATGTGCACCGATGTTTGACCGGGCTAACGCACTGCAGCTGAATTTGTTTTGGTTGAGTAGAGCAGCACAACATCTTTTATCACCCGCCGATCTTAAGTCGCCCACTCCCTAAAGCACAGCGGGGCTTAAACGGAGGCGAGAATGAAATGCAACTGCTCAACTCTGATAACGCTGATTACGCACCCAATTTGGATTTCTCTGTCACTGCAGAATTCTGCAAAAAAAATCCTGCAATTCTGCCTGACTTAACTGTTGTTAAGTCTCTTAACAACAGTAAACAACGTCTCGTGCTGGACCGTGGTGCCGTTCTCACCTCCAGAACCCTTCCACTGATGTATCGGCTGCAGGTCTCACATTTCACCCCGTACTGGGCGTGGTAATCTGCCTCACAGTACGGCACTCCATCCCTGCAACACAGAGAATGAAAAAGAGAAACCGCTGTAGCGTGTTAAATGCACAGTTTAGCCGCGAGAGCTGGAGAGCCACCGGATATGAAAGATCCAGTGTGTCCACTTGTATGTCTCATCCGAGCGAGACAATAGAATCACACGCTAAGGAGATCTTGAAGTTCTCTTCACACACTCACTTGCTGATGTACTCTCCCGTGAGGACCATGTTGCAGGTCCGACATCTGAAGCAGCTGACGTGCCACTGTTTCTCCAAAGCCAGGAGGGACTGACCCTGCTTGATCTCGGCTCTACACCCAGCGCAGTCTGGAGACGGATAGTGTGTGGGAGAGGAGAGAAAGGAGAGTGGGGAAAGGAGGAAGCGGGGAGGATGCAGACCGGAGAAAAGAAGTGGAGAGAGGAGAAGAATTAAAAGGAAGAGATAAAAGGAGCCATGGTTTAATTGTACATCTTTAAACACACACTGGGCTCATGAGTGTAGTTATCTGCCCCTTTTGGCACAGCCACCTTCTTAATCAATAGCCATAAATGCGGGTTATTGCAGAGCTCTGAGGCTTGTTCTCTCAACCGTAAGCACTGTTAAACATGATTGAATGCAGGCAGGACGCAAGAATCACTGAAGTAGCATCAGGACCAAAACAGGTGCATAAACCCCCCTCACACAAGACATGTATGAATCTCTCTCTGTCCGTTTGTCCCTCTCACGTCAACACCGGCACACTGTATGCCCGCAGACTGTAAGATTCCAGTTAGGACGCCACAGCCAGTGGTTTTGACCACTACTAACACGGCGAGAGAGAAGCAGGACAGCGCCGAGGATACAAACGATGCAGGGCTGCAGAGCGACAAGAAGCTGAAAAAAAAGGTCAGCGCTCCATTTGTTTCCATTTGGAAGACGTTTGGCCAAGGGTAACCTTTTCTGACCCGGTCTGCTGCCCCCTGAGAGGAGCCGGGAGTCACAAGGGAACCGCTCCCCTCGGCCTGTCAGCCAAGACAAACTGTTTCGCAGTCCAAAAAAAACTGCAGTGTATTGAGTTGGGTTTCTGCAGTCCAAATAAATCTCGACTGTCATTTGGTGGCGACGGTGCCGAGTCTATACAGGGCCAGGATTCCAACCCCAGACAGTGACTGTGCACAGCGGATTTTCCTCTGAGTCATGATACAGTTTCCTTTCTATTGCCAACGAATTACATTTACACCGCGTTCCACATTATTAGGCAAATTGTATTTAAGGGTCATAAATATTAATTTTTTGGTTTTTCAATGAAACTCATGGATGGTATTGTGTCTCAGGGCTATTTGGATGATTGAAATCATCCAAATAGTAATAATAATAATTAGTTTGCCAGGTGAGCCCAATCAAAGGAAAACTACTTAAGAAGGATGTTCCACATTATTAAGCAAGCTACATGTTTCAGGCAAAATGGGGAAGAAAAAGGATCTCTCTGCTGCTGAAAAGCGGCAAATAGTGCAATACCTTGGTCGAGGTATCACAACATTGGATATTTCCAAAAGAATTGCGCGTGATCATCGGACGGTGAAGAAATTTGTCACCGATTCACAGCACAAGTGGGTTCGTTCAGACAAAGGCAAAATAAGGAAGATTTCTGCCAAACAAATGCGTAGGGTTAAGAGAGCAGCCACTAAAATGCCATTGAATAGCAGCAAACAGGTGTTTGAAGCCGCTGGTGCCTCTGGAGTCTCGCGAACTTCAAGATGTAGGATGCTCAAGAGGTTTGCAAGTGTCCTTAAACCTGTTATTCGGCCACCCCTAAACCAAGCTCACAAGCAAAAAAGGTTGCAGTGGGCTCAGGACTACATGAAGACTAACTTTCAAACTGTTTTGTTTACGGATGAGTGCCGTGCAACCCTTGATGGTCCTGATGGATGGAGTAGTGGATGGTTGGTGAATGGCCACCATGTCCCAACAAGGCTGAGACGTCAACAAGGAGGTGGCGGAGTCATGTTTTGGGCCGGAATCATGGGGAGAGAGCTGGTAGGCCCCTTCAGGGTCCCTGACGGTGTGAAAATGACCTCGGCAAAGTATGTAGAGTTTCTGACTGACCACTTTCTTCTGTGGTACAAAAAGAAGAACCGTGCCTTCCGTAGCAAAATCATATTCATGCATGACAATGCACCATGTCATGCTGCAAAGAATACCTCTGGGGCATTGGCTGCTATGGGCATAAAAGGAGAGAAACTCATGGTGTGGCCCCCATCTTCCCCTGACCTTAACCCTATTGAGAACCATCAAGCAAAATATCTATGTGGGTGGAAGGCAGTTCACATCCAAGCAGGTGCTCTGGGAGGCTATTATGGCATCCTGCAAAGACATTAAAGCAGAAACTATCAAAGAACTCACAAGTTAAATGGATGCAAGAATTGTGAAGTTGATATCAAAGAAGGGGTCCTATGTTAACATGTAACTTGACCTGTTAAGATGTTTTTGATTCAAACCTTTCTTGATTTCAGTAAATATGACCTCCTAATGCTGCAAATTCAACAAATGACAATTTTTTGTTCTTTACAACCTATAAAATATCTTGAAACTCGAGTTTCGAGAAATTCTGCATAATAATTTGGAACACTGCATTTTGAGTTTTTTATTTTTGAAAAAAATACTGTTATCATTAGGAGGTTTGTTCAATATAATTTGACTTATACTCTAACAGTTGATGACTTGAAAATGATACTGACTGACTGTGCATTACTATTTAGGAAAATCTGAGCAAAGTGTAATTTGCATAATAATGTGGAACGCGGTGTATATTAAACATCTAAAAATAAAGGTACCAGAGCTTGTGACATGAAATTGTTATAGATGTAGTAATTCACCTTGAGTGACGGGCAAAGAAAACGGCCTCTGCACTGTTAATGCATTTCTGCATTTTTATTTATCAGAAAACGTTTCTTACTTTCCATATTATATACGTTTTTAGGATTATAACGCACACTGTTTAATGATTCTATCTCACAGTCTGTAAATAGCTATTAAACATTTTGGGTGGCATCCTTCCTCTCCCTTTTCTACTCTCCTGAAATACTCCACACCTAAGTACTCTCTCTCCGTCACGGCACTAGTCTAATGGCTCTGAAACAGCTGTCAGCACAAGTCTGCACACAAAGACAGGTGGAGTTTTATTTTTCCTCAGGTAGTTATCGATAGAAAAATAAACACAGTGATTTGGTGAAACGATTATGTTGGAAGATTCGGATCAACACTATATTAGCAATAATTCTCGAAGATATCTCACTTCACACATAGTTAAGTAATTAATGTTACACAACAGTGTTTGCACTGCAATGTGTTTCGAGGCTAAAATGCCACTTTTGCTCGAAAACACAGTTGGAACTAAGGCTACGGTGAGTCCTGATAACCCAACATTTCCTAAAAAAGCGGAATATTGAGTTATACCCGACCAGTATGAGGTGAG